>PVHY01022134.1:0-22862 GCA_004024945.1 Uropsilus gracilis
TTATAAATAAGTTAGATCTCAAAAGTCACTACAGTGACTGAAATGTTGAAATGTAGCTGAAATGTTCTTTTTTATAATTGAACTATAAAAATAAAAATCATTGTAAACTAAGGGGGATTCTTAAGACGAAGGAACTAAAGGTACAGCATAATGACAGGATATAAATATCAAATACCACAACCACTGTAATGCATCCTGTATTTTTCCTTTTATAGATATTTGTTTTAGTTTCCTGGAACTGAATATAAACAGATGAAAACTTGGGAGGTGAAGTCAAAGGACTTTTAGAATGATATTAAACTTCAGTGAGAATTATTTTATTTTTTTTAAGACTAATTTAGACTCTTTAAACATCCTGTTGGTATAAGTAAACTGTTAATTTTCTTACTTAAGAATCTATTTATAAATTCCCATAACTGCTATCCCAGGCATCTAGGAACTTAGAGACATAACTTTTTTTTATCTTAATCATCAAATATTTTCAGATTTTATCTTTTCCATAAACTACTGTGGGTTTCTAGAAATACCCTGTTGAAAGGTGAGATAAGACAAATAAAGCAGGTAGTCATTTGCACATCAGCTCACATAATCCCAAAAGGTGGTTCTTATTTTGAAAACCAAACAGATGAGGTTTTTTTTTTTTTTTTTGGTTTTTTGTTTGTTTGTTTTTTGTTTTTGAGCAAGTAAGTAGCTCAAGCAAGCTTTGTAACTGTAAACTTCTGCCAGTACTCCTTATAGCTACCGGTTGGAACAGTTGCTAGGTAACCATTTTGAAATGGATACCTAGAAACTGCCATCTTCCTTTTCTGCTCTATCATCCTATGAACAGATTTCCTAAATTCTAAATTCCTAATTCCTAAAAAAGTATAATATTAAAGTTTCAGGAAGGAAGAACAGAGTGTCAAGAATGAGAAAGAGAAATACTAGACTATTAATGCCTATTTATAGAAATACCTGAAAAGGAAAAGAGCAAGCCTTTTGTGAATGATTATTTTATTAGTAGTTCCATTGTTTCTGAAGCAATTTTACCTCCTCCCAAACCTTATATGCTGCTGTTTTTATTCTGTTTTGCTATAAATTTTTACTTCCTAGAATTTCTCCAAAAATCTAGTAAATACACATTTTAATACAAAAAAGCAAAAGCCAAATTTATATTGTTGTTTGACTCATTTTAAAATTCTCTTGTAAAGAGGGCAAGTTAATATAAATTGTAATAATTCTTAATCCATGCAAGGGCATAATCTTTTTATGAGCAACGGTTCCTTTGTGTACCACTGTCATTAGTTAGAATTAGATGCTTCATGCTTAATGCAAAAATACTTACTAGGATATTCAGAATGTCTAACAAGGAGAATATAATGAAACCTCAGTTTTGTTGAGGATGTCGAGTATTGCTAGAGGGGTAAAAGGTAGGAGGAGAAGATGAAGGAAATTCTGTTTATTTGGGATTAGATTCATCTGTGACAGGAAATCCAAAATAAGAGTGGGCTAAACAGGGCTGATGTTTCTTTTTCATTCCATGTAAATACAAGCAGTTCATAATCATAGGAAGACAGGGTTCTTCTATCTTCTTTCATTGTCCTTAATCTTGAGTTCCACCTCATGGTCTAAGATGAGGATTCCACCTGGACATCTTAACCTATTTTAGAAGTTAGGAGAGAAGATAAGTGAGAAACACCCCCTTAAAAAACACTTTTTTTGCCTCTACTTTGACAGCCTCCTCTCGTTCCCAAAGTCAGTTAGATTAGCACTTTCCCCCAACCTCTGCAGTAATATTTTCTCATACATTTCTAATATAGATAGATGATATCTTTGCATTCTTTACTCCATCTAGGATCCTCCTAGCTATTAAGTGATTTATAAATTTACAGACATTAAGGTTACTACATGCTATACAATTCTATGGGTTTTGACACATATTATTCTAAAAATTAAAATGTATAATTTTGTGTTATTTAAATAAATTATACTTGTAAATTAGCAAACAATTTACAACAACAACAAACCACAAACAATTCATTTAGGACAATGAAGTTGTTTGTGGCAGAGCTAGGACTTCAGCCTGGATGAGGGGTTCTTCAAGGCCTCCTTTCTTCTACCATGCCATTTTGTCTTTTTTTTTTCCCAAGAATATTAAGCTCTAAATCTTTTTCCAGGACAGGGAAAACTTAGATTCCCTGTGTTAAGTCACTTGCTCTTTCTTCACATACATGTTACTTCCTGGACAGCAGATCAAGTTTGGAGAGTGGGTATGGAAAGATTTAATTTTAGAATTACCAGTGGCCACTGGATGTAAACAGCACATTGACAACTGATTAGGTAGTAGACCAATGAAGGCGCAAAGACTAGACAAAGTTGTGGGTAGACCCTCACAATTGGTCCACAATTAAATCTGTTCCCATATCACCCATGTTTCTTTCCTGTTGTTGTATAAGTACCTTAAACTTATAAGATACTTATAAGTATCATATACGTATACTTATAACACCTGTTTGAAGTCTCTCCTACCATCAGCTGCCAAACAACTAGCTGACAATCCATCCCCTCCCACCTCCTCACTCTGCTCTGCCCTCTCATCTTGCAGCTTATAATGTACTCAATAAATTTTCACCCCTTCTGTTAGTGGTGACTCATGACTGTCCAGGCAAGAGAAGATGCAACTGGTAAAGTGACAAAAGAAGGAAATGAGTATTATGTCAAAAATGGTCTGAAGAAGAAAACAATTGATCTTTTCATAGAAACTCATCTAGCATTCCAAACAAAGCAAAAAAAGTTATTGCATTTTTCTCTTTCCTATGCAGTCTATGGCAAAGACCATTATTTGTTTTCCCTTACTGATTCTGCCTTTCCCCCAATGTAACAATTGCTGAATGATACCACGTTCATGGCCATAAAGAAAAATAACTTCCAGACACTCTAGAAAAATATTCCGCTTGATCTGATAGTTTATGGTGATCTCTCAGTGGTACAAGTTAACACGTCAGATACATGTATATACATGGATATTGTGACTGAACAATTAAGTAAATGGAAGGTGGGTGATGGGACCCAAGTTGCTCACCATTGGATCAAGGGAAAGAAGTATAGTGATCCATATGACTAAGAATTAAATTTGTAGACATCTACATGAATACATTTACTTTAGTATGGATGCAAATGGCTATATATGAAAATATTTATGGATATATGTAAATGCATGGATTAATATATCCACATATGGTTCCTCTGTCTTTCAACTGAGAATCGAAGACATCCAGTAACAGTGAACATTATTTATCATTCTGACCTTGATTTCTTACACCATTCTATAGGGTTCCTTAGAGACATGGCTAGTTCCGTGTCTGGGACATGAATATAGATGAGATGCATCAGGGACAGCTTGTAAAGCATGAAATTTAGGATGTGCTCAAAAAACCTCCCACAACCTTGTAACAAAGGATTATATCAAAGGAACAGGGAGTTATGTGAAAGGAACTCATGCCCAAAAGATCTCCTGCCCACCTGTGACTATACAGGTGCTTCTTTTTACAAACCTTTTCCCTTTGCAAAACAGAAGTGACAGCACTCCTGTCTAACTGTGACTACACTACACAGGTGTCTCTTTTTCTCCTTTCCCTAATAAAAATTTTAAAATGTTAAAAAATAAACAAACAACTTTGATCTTCAAAGGTAGAAAAATTTGTACAAGAAAGTCAAAAGCATTGGATTATAATCCAAATTATAAAAAAAGTTCATGCTGATATAAAAATTAATGACTCAATAAATAGGAAATCTAAATAGCTATTTAGTCTGCCTTCAAGGAGGTGGACCATAATTCCCTAAACTTAAGTGTGAGCTACTCAGAGTGACTTTCTTCTAGAAATTCCTGAGGGAATAACCAAGAATTCCAAATGATTAAGGAGTACAGGCTGTAAAGGGATCTGGCCATTCATGTACACAAAGACAAAGAAATCTGACTCTTGGTATGAAAGATCTTTAGTAGAATTAGTGTAATAGAGAAGAGGAAAATGTTTCCCCGAACTCCCTCCCTCAACATCCACCACTTATCAGTCATCCTTATAGGCAAATGACCAGTCAAGTAGACTTGGCCCAAGGTTGGGCTGCTGAGGACCAAAAGCTTGCCACAATCTAAGGTACCATCTGTCAGGGACATAGGAAAGGAGCAAGATAGGTCTTACAGAGCTAGCACAACTGGAGAAATTCAGAATTCAAAATGTACCAAGATAATTCTGCTAGTGTCTAGTTTAGGAACCATGATAGCACTTCCCCACATGTTCCTCACTCACAGGTCTCTTTAAAAAATTTTTTCACTATTTTATTACATCTTTGGTCTTCTTTGTATGGTCATTGTTTCCGCCCTCCCACCTCACATGTGTCTTCCATGTCTTTATATGTCTTCTTCTACTTCTTTTCCCAATCCCCTTCCAACAGTACCAGCATATATGGCAGGGTCACGGAAGCAAGATTGAGAGAGTCCACCTTTCTTTTCTGTTCTATGCCTTAACCTGACTACACAGCTCCAGCCTTAATTTCCAGTAACTCTCCTGCTCAGAACCTGATTATGCAATACTTGGACCTGTGACTCAAGGTGACTATGCATATGTGAGAATGGAGGAGGGGAAATGATGCTTGTTCAATGCACTGTGATGCTCCTTCCCCCTTTAAAGGGGATGCATTCTATGTCACGTACAGAATGGAAAGGGGCAAAGGGCAAAGTTACTGTAAAGTTACAGTGGAGAAATTTGACAAATATTACCTCTGCCAATATTACCTCTGCCAAGTGATTAAGGTTAACATCAACAATGCTGTCACATCGATAGAATATGCCCTTGACATCATATGATGAAAATGGTATTCTATCTTTGAAATTTCTCTTGAGAACACTTAACTTAATCCTAATGAAAAAAAGATCAGACAAGTCCTAATTGAGGAACATTCTATAAAATATATGACCAGCACTCCTCAAAACTGTCAAATCATCAAAAAAGAAGCCTGAGATCTGTTACAGTAAAGTGGAACCCAAGAAGACATGATGACTAAATGTAATATATCTGGGATGAGATCTGGAAAAAAGAACATTAGATAAGAAACAAGGAAATTGCAAAAAGTATGGATGTTAGCTAATAGCAACATTCTTGTATCATTATGTTGATTGTATCAAATTACACTAATTATGGATAGTAATGATAAGAAGAACCAGACATGGGACTATATAGGAACTCTACTACCTTAGTAATTTTTCTGTAAGTCTAAAACTGCCTTCAAATAAGTCATGTGTTGTTAAAATGATTGATAAAAAGCACCTGGCACATTGTAAACATTCAGTATCTGTGGACTGTCCTGAATGACAGGATTTTTTTTTTTAATTGGAAATACAATCCCCTAACTGAAGGAATAACCATGCCTATCCTGGAAATCCTGTCTAATGTGCTGTATTTATTCAAATTTCTTCCAATTCCTCTAGAGTTAGCTCCAATCCTGAAAGGGATTATAGAATGTTTTCGGAAAGAAAACAAACAGCCCTTAAAAAAAAAATCTAGTATCTGGAACAAATACAGACTTGAATATTGGAGATTCTGGAGTGACAAATAAACACAAAGCTGAACTAGAAACTGACTCACTTCACAGAAGATAACAGAGATGCAGTGAACTAACTGATTAGTCACACTACCCTGATCTAATTGTGATACCAAAAGCCAAACTGTTTTTATGGGCAACACCCAAGGAGTCAGACTAAACAGGAGGAATTAAAGGAGTGTTTAAATAGAAGTGCTGAATGATGACACCAACTTCTGCTGCTTCAGAGACTCTACACCAAATGCAAGCCCAACAGCCTCGAGCAAAGTAAAGAAAAGAACTCTTAAAAAGAGCTTAAGTAATCAAGTGATAAGAAACCCAAAAACACGGCCAAAGAAGGGAGAGATTCAGAAGTATAGGCTCCTGGAGATCCTACTCAGCTGGTTGTTAAGTTGAGTCTTTGATGAGGCAAGATTCTTCTTTTAGCTTGTAGAGAATTAAGCACTTGTGCTTCATCTTGTTGTTGTTGTTTAAAGCACTTCTTTTTCAGTAATTCTTTCCTCATTTGTCTTAATTTCTATCTTGCCTCTTTTATGTTCACAATTAAGTAAATACTTAAATCAATAAGTATCAAGTGCGAATACTTGAAAGAAAACAAATAGAAACCTTTTACGGGCATGAGTCTTCATAGGTGGGTTTTGTTGTGGGGGGATCTGAATTGTTCAACATATTACTAATATCAGGTGGGAAAGAGGCAAAATGGGGTGCTTAACCAAACTTACAAAGGGGAGCAGCTGGCCTTTTAAACCCAGCCACATACCAGGTTGTTCCCAGCCTGTGCATACAGTAGCAAGACCACATAAACTTTAAGAGGGAGGCAAAAACAAATTTACTTATTAAAAGACAAATTAGATAAGAGTTACTGAGGGGTGCAATGGAACCGCTTTACTTATCTTACCACATAGTTCAGTCTCTAGTCCAAAGAGCACATGGCTGCAGCAGCCGTGTGTGTCCACAAAATGACAGCTGCCTCACCTTAAACTGGAAGAAGGAGTTAAGATGGTTCCTCCACTCCTTCTTCAAAGACACAGATCCACTCACTCCAAGCCAGGAGAAGCCAAGATGGCATCATCACAAGATGGTATCATCAATCCTTCTCCAAAAGCAGGAGATTCAAATCCAATGGGAAAAACCAGGATAGCGTTGTCAATTCTTCTCCAAAAGGCACAGCTCTGGCATTCTTTCCGCTCCAACTCCAAAGTGGCCTGGCATCAGCAAAATTCACTTGATACAACAACACAGCAAGCACTTCAGATGTCTCACGCTGAAAACAGCAACACAGCAAATTCTCTTCAGTTCTTCAGAAGACTTCCAAGCTTCGCAGTTTCAGAATTAAACCAAGTTTTCAAGTTCCACATTTTCAAGACAGCTCACACAGGTCAAGTTTTTCCAACATGCTTCCCTGGACTGTTCACTGACCCGGACTGGGGATGGAAACCCACAGTTGGGCTTCCTTCCCTGCCCTGCTGCCCCACAAGGCAGTGGTACTGAGGCTCTGAGGCCTCCAGCCTCCCTGATGCTCCTCTGCTTTCCTCCCCTTCCTTCTTGGTTCTCTCTCCTTTTTAAATCTCCTAATACTAATCCTATCATGAGAAGGTGTGACTTCCCTTCTCCAAGTGTCCACCCACCAATGAGCAATAGCTGCTATTTTAATGCAGCACCACCAGTACTGGGGGCCACAGTCCCTAAACATTAACCCATATGTTACAATAGTGTTCTGTTTTATTTTAAACTGCAGATATCAGGCTATGTAGAATTTTCACACAAGCAAATGGTTTTCATTTTCCTGTAAATGAGAATGATTGGTGATGAGAATACAACTCCAAAATAAAAGTGGCCACATTTAAAGTAAATATGCTTCAATATTAAGAACTATTTTGAAAGCAGTTTATAAGATTTGGTTCTCTAACTTATCTAAGTTTTTATTAATAATAACCTTTCATAATTTTGTAGCTTGTTAAATTTTAAGAAGTGTTTAACATACTTTATCCGAATAGTCTTTTTTAAAATATTAAATAATTTATTTATATATAAATTTTACAACTTTGTGATCTCTGGGATTCACCCCCCCCCCTTTCTGTTCCCACCCTGGCCCCTCCCCCACCTGAGCTATGTACTTTAATTTGGTTGTTGACTTGTTTTGACTTTTTTTCATGGCTTTTTGTTTATCTTTTTCATGTCCCATATAATAGTGAAACCATTTGGTTTTTGTCTTTTTCTTTTTGACTTGTTTCTGCTAATATGATTTCTTCTAAGTCCATCCATGTTATCATAAAATCATCCAATTGTCATTTTTAATTGATGAGTACCATTCCATTATGTATACATTAACACAATATACCACATTAACAAAGAGAAAAACAAAACCACATGATCATATCAGTAATGCAGAGAAAGCATTCAACAAAGTCCAGCATCCGTTCTGATAAAAGCCCTTGAAAAATTGAGGATTAAAGGAACATACCTCAACATAATAAAAGCAATCTATGACAAGCCTATGGCAAACATCATCATCCTAAATGGAGAAAAACTAAAATCATTCCAATTAAGATCTGGAACAAGGCAAGAATGCCCACTCTCCCCACTGCTTTTTAACATTGTACTGGAAGTTTTAGCTAGGGCAATAAGACAAGAGAAAGACATAAAAGTGATACAAATAGGAAAAGAGGACCTGAAGCTATCATTACATGCAGATGACATGATTCTCTATATAGAGAACCCAAAAAAATCCACAGAAACACTACTTGAAACAATAAACCAGTTCAGTAAGGTAGCTGGATACAAAATCAACACACAGAAGTTGGTAGCTTTCCTATATGCAAAAAGTCAAGAAGAAGAAGAATTAAAAAAGCCATCCCATTTACCTTCGCACCAAAAGCAATTAAATACCTGGGAATAAACCTAACAAAACACGTGAAAGATCCATACAAAGAAAACTTTAAAACACTGCTAAAAGAGATAGAAGAAGACATAAGGAAATGGAAAAACATTCCCTGCTCATGGACTGAGAGAATAAACATCATCAAAATGGCCATCCTTCCAAAAGCAATCAACAGATTCAATGCAATCCCTATAAAAATTCCAATGACATTCTTTAAAGAGATAGAAAAACAATTACAGGAGTTCATATGGAATAACAAAACACCTTGAATATAAAAAAGCCTCCTGTCCAAAAAAAGAGAATGGAGGCCTAACTATTCCAGACCTCAAGTTATATTACAAAGCCATAATAATTAAAACAGCATGGTACTGCTACAACATCAGACAATCAAACCAATGGTACAGAATTAAGTGCTCGGAAATAAAACCACACATATATAGTCAACTAATCTTTGACAAAGGAGGGGAAAACTTACATTAGAACAAAGATAGCCTCTTCAATAAATTGTGCTGGAAAAATTGAACTAAGACCTGAAAAAAAAAAAAATGAACCAAGACAACATTCTCACACCTTGTACGAATACCAACTCAAAATGGATAAAAGACTTAAATACCAGACCTGAAACCATAACATAGATAGAGAAAAACTTGGGAAAATCCTTCCATGAATTACAATTTAGAAATCCCTTTCTGGAAAAATGTATAGATGGCCAAAAAATGAAGGAAAACATAAACAGATGGGACTACATCAAACTAAAAAGCTTCTGTACACCAATTGTCTTTTTGACACCCTTTTTCTTATCTTTCTGGTATACTGAATTTTGGAATCACATTTCCAATAATGTTTGAAGAAACATTAGTCAAATTTGACACTGAGAAAAATTTTTTACATATACACATAATGGGTTTCTCCCATATTTAGAATAGATCTGGGGTGGTTAAAATTTAGTGAGGGACATATTACTAATTTAACTAACTGGTAAATCACTTACAGAACATTTATTTCTGTTGAAGTTAGTGTGCAATGAAGAGCATCCAGGAAACTCAAGTTCTTAAGAGAGTTGCCATTTGTATGCACAAAGGCAAGAAAGAATATTCTTAGTGTTAAAGATTTTTAATAAAAATTATGGTCACACACAGAGAGGAGAGTGATTCTGACAGGGGTGTTGTGCTGAAATTAGGGACCCTGCATGTTGGTACTGCATTGATATAGTAGCCATTGTATCCTGGTGAGCAGAGACTTGGAAGAGGGAAGCCAAGTCTTCTCTCCAGAACAGAGAGGGGATTTAAAGAGTGTGACTAGAGAACAAGGGACAGAGAGATAGAGAAAGAAGCAGAAGGAGGGAAAGAGCAGGAGAGGCAAAGGGAAGCTGGAGGCCTCAGAGCTGCTGCTGCTATGTGTGGCAGGAGGGCAAGGAAGGAAGCCACATTGTGTGTTTCCTCCCCCAGCCTGGTCTGGTGAAGAGCCTAGGGAAGCATGTTGGAAAAATTTGTGACTTGAGTAAGCTGACTTGGGAACATGGTACTTGAAAACTTAGTTTAACATTGAAACCATGAAGTTTGGGAATTGTCTGGAGACCTGAAAAAAACTTGCTGTGTTGCTGTTTTTATTGTGAGACATCTGAAGTTGTTGCTGCTCTTGTATCAAGTGATTCTTTCTGGTTTTGGGCCACTTTACAGTTGAAGCTGAAAGAATGTTGGAGCTGTGTCTTTTGGAGGAGGATCAACAACACCATCCAGGTTTCTTCGTTGGATTTGAATCTCCCGCTTCTGAAGGAGGAGTGACAATGTCATCTTAGTTCCATTTGGCTTGAAGTGAATAGCTGTGCCTTTGGAGGAGGACTGATGATGCCACCTTGGCATCTTCATCTGTCTTGAAGGTAGGACGGCAGCCATTTTGTGGATGCACATGGCTAAGGACCCACATGCAGAGTTTTGGATTAGAGATTGGACCGGTTGGTAATATTATCAAAGGGAGTCCATTGTAAGCTCAGTGACTTTTGTTTATTTTGTCTTTTAATGAGTACATGTATTTTTGTCTCCTGTTATGGTTAGTGTGATCTTGCTCAGGCTGGGACAAACCTAAGGAGTGGTGGGGTTTATAGGGCCAGCTGCTCCCATTTGTAAATTTAATTAACTTCTTTGCTTTGTTTGTTTTCTTACCCGATTTCAATTTCAAAGAATAGTTTGCCAATAAACTTCAAAATTACTAATCCTATTGTGGGCAAACACCCAGCCAAACAGACTTGGCCTAAAGTGGAGCCTGTGGAGTTTAAAAGTTTGCCACAATTATAAGTTACCACCTAACAAGAAACCACAAGAAAAGTGTTATGCAGGTTCCAGAGAGCTGAGTTAGAAGAGACACAAAATTCAAGCCAGGCACAGTAGCGCTTGCCTGTAAGCTTCATCCTATGAAATGACTGGGGCTAGGGATCACAGTTTGAGTCCCATCAGGGCAACATAGGGAGACCTAGTCCCAAAAAATAGCTGGGCATGGTGGTATATACCTGTAATCCCAGCTACCTGGGGAACTGAGGCTAGGGATTGCTTGAGTCTGTGGTACCCTGGGCAATGTGAGTCTGCAGTTCCATGGGGCAAAAATAGTGAGACCTAGTCTCAAAAAAAAAAAAAAAAAGGAAGCGATACAAAATTCAAAATACACCATGTAATCCAACATGAAGTCAAGATAAAGGCTGCCACTATCTCTTCCAAGGATCAGGAGAATCTTCCCGTTGGGTCTGTCACTCACATGTCTCTTCCTGGTATCTCTCAAAGTCTCTCTTCCATTCACCACTTCTAAATACCTCCTCACTTGTGTCCCCACTCCAAGTATCCTCTTCTCTATATGTCTACCTAACTCTTGCCCTGCTTCCCACTCTGAAAGTCTGATTCATAGCGTGCTGTGACCTGTAGTCCAAGGCAACTGCATGTATGTGGGGGCAGTGAAAATGGCACCTGTTCAATGTTCCTCCCTCTTTTATGGAGATGCCTCTACAACAGGACAGAAAGTCATCTTGTGAATTACTGGGTAGAGATTGAGGAATGTGTTCTCAAAGACTATTTGCAGTATCTGAGTTACTTGGTGTCACAACACCCCAATTTCCTGCCTTTGCGAAGCTTTTGAATTCAGGGACAATAAATGCTTTTAAGTGAGTTGTAACAACAAGAGATATAGCTAAGTCATATTGGGGAATCAGTTTTTTAAGACAAAATATTTTACATAGACTGTACCTCTGATAGTGACTTATTCACTGATTTTAAGATTCAGCTTTTTTGTGAGTTAATTTTTCCATTTAGCAAATGGAGTACTAATTATTTATAATGCATTTTGATAATAAAAACATACATGTAATTGAAGTATGTGAGAGTTCCCAGGCAGGTTGCTGAAGATTTAACTGACACTCATTGTATTAGCTAGAAATTTGACTCTCAAACCATAATTTATGTTCACCTTTTTGCCTGTTCATTGATTTAACAAATATTGAATTGTGATCTACCATATACCCAGGCTTATGGTGAAGAAAATTTCCCTCTACTCCTGACCATTAGACTCCTGTGTACGTGGGGACTGACAACAAATAAACAAACATCTACCAGGTAATGACAGCACTTAGGGAGGAGGGAGGATGAGGTGGGTATGGAAATAGAGATTTAAATGGGATAGGAATGAGGATCTAGTTCAGTTGAGGGTCATTAGAGATGGTCTCTAAGGAAGGTGACAAGAAAAAATGTGGAAGGAAGCTAATTAAAACATCTTAGAAAAGGGATTTCCAAGCAGAAGGACCCACAGGTGGAATGTAATTAGGATCTTTAAGATAACACAAAGATTATGGAAATGGGGTTGTATTGCAGGATTTATTTGAATGTCAGTCCAAGAATCGAAGAAGTCAGAGAAATAAACCTAGATTTTTTAAGTATAAATAACAATTTATAGGTCAACATGGGTAATTCAAAAGTGAGGTCCTGGAGCTTTTTTCTAAGTCAAAAATTTATTTACAAACATTATTTTTGAGATTAAAAGTACAGATTTTGTGCCAGAGAAGTATATAATTTATATAATTAGCATATAATTTAGAGTATATAATTTATAAATTCTATAAGTATAGAATTTATAGAATTATAAAATTTATAATTATATAATTTATAATTCTATAATTTAGCATATATAAATATATACACTCTTTGTTTGGATGAAACTGAGTTAAACTAGTATTGCACTTATATTAGTATATATGCAGAGTCTATGGTAATGATGTTATGTTTTTTCATGTAGCAAAGTTGGATAAATAAAATAAAAGTGACATCCAAAAAATAATCATACTGAAATGAAGCTCCAAAAGAATAATTTCTATTTCCTCTATAATCTCAAACAAGCCATTAACTATACTCATTAGACTGAAAGATCATTCAGAAGAAAATAGCAAATGCTTTCTCAAAGCTTATTTATAGTTTATAAAATATAATACTAATCAATGAAAACATATTAAGATGTTTATCATTAAAATAATAAGTTTTGAAAATATTAAATATTTTATGTAAAGCAAAAAACTATAGATAAAAATGTAATGATAATGCATATTGGCTAAATACTCTAAATTTAAATTTTGATTTTATTTATGGAAGATTAACAGTAATTCATGCTTTTAGGCTTGTTCTTTTTCATCATTTAAAAAAATATTTTACCAACTGATGATCAAAACTGTTTCACCTACATTCAAATGACAAGTATCTTACGATTTTTACCTGTAGTCATTTCATTATGTACCTCTGAAAGATAGTCTTAAAGAATAACTATATAATACTTCCTTTACAATCATTACATAGAGAATATTTAAAATCCTTTTTATTCTCCTGTAATTTTTAAATTCAATGGATTGTTACAGATGGGTCTGATACACACATATATGCATGGATCATGAAATTTATCATTAAAGTCATTTTAAGTATATCTTTTCAGTGACATTAGCACGTAATAACACCACCACCCACCCACCTCCAGAGCTTTTTCATCTTCCCCAACAGAAGCTTCAGCTGACACCTAATTTTCCCCTTCTCCCCCAGCAGTGTAACCACCAGTCTACTTCCTATCTCTGTGTGTTTGGCTTTTCCAGGCACATCATGTAAATTGAATCAAGTCATATTTGTCCTTTTGTGACTGACTTATTAATTAATTTTACTTACCATAGATCTTCGAGTCATTGTGTTGCAGCATGTGTCAGAATCCTCCTTTGAAACTGAATTTACTATTTCTTTGTGCGTATACATCATGTTTTGTTCATCCGGTTGTTTCATGATTCTTTTTCACATATTTTGTTCTTTATTTGTAAATTCTTTAGAGGCAAATGTGCACAGAGAATAGATGGCAGTGATAGTTTTCAATACCCAAAGAAATCTAAGAATTGATTGAAGAATCAAATGATAACATTCAAATGGCTTTATAAGAACGTTATAGGAGCTCCCACAATCCAAAGTTAACTACTTTAAAAGTAAAAACATATCACGCTCCCCAGTAGGAGTGCTGGGGTGTTCTTTTGGTTAGTGGATACATAATCTGTCATACAGAGAGATTTCCTTGCTGAGAACCAGGGAGTTTGGCTCGGAGTGCCCAGCTTGTCTGGCTGGGAAAGAGAACTGTGTTCTGGCACGTTGGTTCAGTGCCCCTGGCAAATGCACTACCAGTGCTCATTCCCAGATGGAATTCCCCAACATATCTGAGGTCAGCTTATAGAGTAACAAGATGTTGTGTGCCTACACCATTTCTCCTGTGGCCTCTGGAAAGGATATACAAATATGCGAGAAGCTGATGTGGATACCTCTTTTGCGCTGCTGATGCATGTAGAGAATGAAAATCTGAGGATTTTTACTTTATTACAGTTATCTACATTTGCATGGGGCTTGGGTTTTGGAATTACAGTTTTATGACTTTCCCCAACTTCTTTCCACCCGACTCTTTAAAAGCAGTCTGTAAAGATGAACAAGAGGATCATACAGTATGAACATTGTGTTAAATCATTCTTAACATATATTAAAAAATTGTAATTAGAGCAACTGAGTTAGCAAATTGTGTCTAATTCCACATAATTGCAAAGTGTCCATCATCATGAAATATAACAGATATCAACTGCTTTTTGTCTTATTGACGGCCAGTGAGGCAGATGTGGGTCTGACTCTCAGATGCCATCATTTTCAGGGCCAGATGATATGAGCTCTTACACACTCTTACCAGATTCCAACTTCCAATTCACTATTTTAATAAAGTTTTGAAGTTAGATGTGTTCTGTGTGTTGTGTCTCTTGTGTATGCATACTTACACAAACTCTTTCTGCAACAAAACTCTTGCTAACCAAGAAAGGAAACAGTGATGCTCACTTCATGTTAGAGTCTGGCTTCACCAAACTGAAGTCTGAGTAAACCCATTCAGATTAAAATACTACCCAATAATATGCCAAGATGAAGACTCACAGACTATTAAAGTTAAATGCAATTTGAAAACTGTGTAATTCAGTGGCTCATAATCTCTTTTGAGTCATGAATAGAGAATCTCTAGAAAACTATGAATCTTCTCTCCAAAACAATTCCTGTGATTTTGCTTTATTTGTACATGTTCATGGGCCTTCAGATGCCCATTTCAGCCTCCAAATTAAGCATCTGATGTAACTCCTTCCTTTTATGTTAATGGAATTGAGAGTCATGTGGCTAGTGACTCACCCACAGCGTGAGGGAAAGAGGATATGATTTTACTATCCTTTGGCTATGAGACTCTAAACAAGAGTTCATCTAACTGAGATGGCCAGTGTGAGTGGAGATATTGGCCCAAATATATCTCCCCATCCAGCCTGGGACAGTGCCTCTAATTTGCATATGTAGGGTCTGGTTGCAAACTTGCACTGATATTTACCAGACATGAAGCACTATCCTATCAAATGCTAGTGGAGACAAAGGAAAACTCGAGCCTGGTGTGGCTCAGTAGATCAGTCTCTTGGGCTGAATTCTTTTTAAAACTTACGGTTCCCTTATCTGCTATTGACTTTGACCCCTTTATGCATCTGCCTACTTTTCCAGCAACTGGTTCAGCAGAATGGGGAGGATGGATCTGTGTCAAAAAAGGGGGTGGACAGAAAATCTTCTTGAGCAGGATTCAAGTTAAGGGAAGCATTATTTTCATAACTTCATCTGCTTCAAAAATTTTTTGTAACTAGAATTGAGGGTTCCAAAAATGTTTTTTAATACTGTGCGACCATAATCCTGACATTATTGAAATGTATTTAAAAACTCCCAATTTATGAGTCTCATACAATTAACTTGGAGTAACTGCACATGTTTGGAGGTTTGTGCTGAAGCCAAGATGGAAGTTTAGATTGATATTCCAGGAAACAGGGGATTTCCTTGTGAATATATTTGCTCTCAAAGAAGTCACAAAATTTGAAACATAGAAATATAACATTAAATATAACAAATGTTTTTTTGTGATTGTGTAAATCAAATATCTGCACTTTTTAAATCATGACTTTCCTTTAAAATATATTTCACTTTAAATGATAAAGATAATACCTATTACAAAAAATTTGAGAAGTATGAAATAGAAATATAAAATTCCTATGATTCTAGCAAGCAAGCAGAGATAACAATCATTGACATCTTGATGCATACATTTTCAGACTTTTTACAGTGAATATACATTTACACACATGCTATCTACATCTACACATGTATAGGTCTATTTGTAGTGAATTCAGGTTGTATTTTATGTGAAGTACTTTTTATATAACTTTCACAAATGTTACAACATATTTATTAAAACTATTGAATTTTCTTGGCTATATAGGTTTTGTCATATATACATGCCAACTTAACAATTAACAATTACTCTACTGTTGAAAATTCAGGATATTTTCAATTTTCCCCACTGATTATCCTTGTATGTGGATCTTTGGGTGCATCTCTATTTTTTTATAACAACTCCCATGAATAAATTATTTCTTTAGGATAGTGCTGCAGACTATAATGTCTTACACAAAATTTTACCAATATACTGTTAGTTGCGAGATCTGAAAGTGCTCTTTTCTCTATTCTCCTATTAATAGTGAGCTTAAAAATTTTAGCCAATTTGATTGATTAAATATGGTATCATATTTTAATATGCCTCACATTGACTACTTTTGAGGTTAAGATTTCTTTTGTATTTATTGCCTATTTGTATTTCTTCTAATATAAGCTGGGTGAATTTTCCTATGATGGTATTCATCATTGCAAACTGATTATAGAAATTCCTTTAATATCTGAAACATAAACTCTACGTTTTATGTATTAAATATTTCCATGTCATTTTCTTTTTTCTTAATAATATTTTTTTTTTTTGTCCTTTAGATCACAACCTCTGTAAGTGGTTTTGGGGATACCTCCCCCTCCCTCCTCCCTCTGGTGCCCCTTCCATTCTCTCAAACCCCACTATTTGTTGTTTACTAGTTGTGCTAAGTCCATTAGTCTCTTTCTTTCCTGTGGCAGTGTCCTTTCCCTGAGTGAGGGACTGTGTTGTTGGAACCAGGAGAACCTTGCTAGTAGGTTTTCAGTCTTAAGTTTGTGTTGGGTGACCAGTCTGTATTCATTTGTGATCTGCCCATGTTTTCTTGCTGCAGGCCGTCTTCTCCAATCCCATCTCCGCTGTTTTCCTGCTTTACCTTATGGCTCTGGTGTCAGATTTAGGGGGTCCTGCCCCCAGCCAGTGTCGGTGAAGAAGTTTCTCTGTGAATACAGGTGTCTGTGAATGGCTTTTGTAGATCATCACTTCTGCTTCAGTTTGCAATTTTGATGTGGGGCCGATTACCCCATCTTTGGTCTTTCTCTCCTCTCCTGTAGTGAGGGGAGGAGGCGTTGCTCTCCTAGAAGGCATCTCCAAAATGAGGTTCTGAGTCTTCCTGGCCTGGTGAGCACATAGGTGTACATCGTGACATCATGTCTCTGTAGTTGTTTCTCTTATCTCGCATGCACTGATTTTCTCAGTTGTCCATCTGTTTGTGGGTTGAATTTTTGCATGATCCCTCACCCTTTCTATGATGGGGTGTGTGTTGTGCATGTTCTTGCACCTCTTGAAGATTAGCTGGAGTGAGAGTGAAATGGAAGGGATTCCTCCCCACCACCACCCACACGCTGGTACCTCCCTGCATGGGGGCGGGGCCCAAATGGCTGAGCCTGCACCCTTCCATGTTCCCGTTGGGCTAGGAGCAGGGAACAACAAGGTTCTGCCGATCTGGCCTGCATGCGCTGTGCAGCAACCATTCGCTGGTGGGTGGGGCCACCAAAACTTCCACCCTGTCCCCCCTTCCAGGGCTCACCCAACTTAGAGGGTTTACCCAGGAGCCTTCACCCCCTTTGCTCCCCACTGGCAAGGGAGCTTGAACAGCTAGGGACCCGGGTGCGTAGGCAGCCCTCAGGCTGTGTCATTTTCTTTAGCTTATGATGGCACTTTTCCCTTTAAATGTATTATGCAATGTCACCCCAAGTTGATTTAGCTGGATTGACTTTCAATGAGGGCAGGCCTTATTGCATTATCTGATGGGGTACATGGAGGGTTTGGGGAGATACAACTGAAGTTTCACAGTTGAAGACCTCAGCACTTCTGGTTATTCCCAGACATTCCTATTCTAGTTGCTGAAAGTGTACATTTTCTCAAATTAAACTGATTTTAGTTTCAAAAACAGTTAAAACTGAATCATACCTTTGAAAGGTGCATTTTAACCTGGCTTTGAGCAGTCGTCTATGACTGGCTGCAGTCAGACGGGCTTCAGAACATCACTGCATTCTCACTCTGCTTTTCTGTCTGCCTTTTTTTAGGCAACCTTGTCCAGAAGCCACTGTCATTTTTGCTCTCATTGCACTTCCTTGAAAGGCTGTAAGAACTGAATCCACTTGAACATTCTCTCCTCTGTTTCCAGGACTACCACTTCTCACCCCATCTGCTGTCACATAACCATTTTTTAGATGGTCCATAACTTGCAAACTCACTTCCAGACAAAAATTTCTATGCTAAGCTTCTCTATACAATTCAAAGATATTCAAGCAAAAGCAGGGGATTTATTATAAATTTTTAGGCCAGGGGGTGGGGGAGGGGGATAATAGCTAAGCTTCAAGAATACCAGGCAAGAAACTAAAATATTGATGGAATTCCAAAAAACACGTTCTTTTTTCATATGTACTATCATTTAAGATCTGCCTTTTTCTTGAAGAAATGACATTCCTGTCCTCAAGTCTTTCAGAGAGCCTGAAGATGGCTGTTTGTGACTTGCAACTTAAAACCTGAGCCAGAAGAATGCCTTTCCTATTTCTGGTCCTGAAGGAAACCAGAAGACATTCCCACCAGACCCCCCCCCCCCCCACACACACACTGCCATATGTTTCCCCTCCCCCACCCCAGCTCTATAAACCATTTTGGATTATTTTGAACTGAGAATTAATAAGAAACAGATACAAGAAATGCTCTTTGCCCTCCCTTTATTTGCCGAAAAGTAGGTCATAAATTGATAAAGGTGCCTCTCCTCTCTTTCTATCCTGAAAGACAAAGGTTAATCCCTGGAGACAGCTTGAGATTCTAATTCTCCAGGAGGGCACTGACTCAGTTGTGCACTCAACCCCTCCCACCACCCTGACTGGCCACCCTCAGGTCCGCCTGTGTCTTCAGCATAAATTACTACAGAAACCAGAATTTGAAGCTACTAATTTGAATTACTCATTTTCCCCTCACTATCTCCCTTGTAGACTTGAGGTCTATGCTAGGAAACTTCCGTTTGCTTTTTTCTTACTAATCTGTCTTTTGTTACAAGGATTTCAACCAAGACTCAAAGATTAGAGGGACAATTATTTTCTTCCCCTACGATCTCGATCTCAAATGTCTAGACTAGGAACTTTGGCCCTGATTTGATGAAGTGTCTATCTTAAGTTTCAACTGATGGCAGAATGTGGGGTCATACTGGACAAACAGCCGCTAGAGTTCATCACTGGTCTGCACAGGGAACAGCTAAAGGGACCACTGTGAATTAACACAAATACCGAAAAGTCACGCATCCTAACAACCGTATCTTAAAGACTCATATCCCATAATCTTCTATCACAGATTTAATATTATATACTCCAGAGTTTTGAAAATCTACTAAAATTATCTCTTTTAAGAATATCACCTGCAAGGAAGTGAACATAAATGTACCTTGTTTTATTGTGCTTTACTTTATTGCATTTTGCAGAGGTTGTGTTTCTTATAAATTGAATTGAAACAGCCCCGCACCAAGCAGATCTATTGATTTTCCCACAGCTCAGTGATGGTTAGCATGGTTCAGCAATAAGCTCGTTTTACATTGTTATCTACATTGGTTTCTCAGGCACAATGCTAGTGCATACATAATGGACTACAGTATAGTGTACACAAAAGCTCTATATTACTAGGAAACAAAAAAAATAATGGTGTGACTCACTTTATCACGATTTTTGTTTTATTGCAGTGGTCTGAAACTGAACTTGGGATGTCTATAAGGTGTGCCTTTACTGAAATTTAAGAAAGACCTTGAATATCTGGTCCTAGTTAGTTGTGCAGAGACAATGCCTCTGATACAATATTGATAAGCAGTAGGGTCTGTGCTTATGTCAAATACAACTAGGAACCCCCAAATATGGCTGAGTTCAGAACATACCCCCTCAAAATCTGCTGCTTTGGTGTATCAACTGTTTTGAGCTGCAAGCATCTGCAAAAGAGCACATGGGGGAGAGACTTTCTCTGAGCTCCTTTTACCTAAAGAATGAGCCTCTGAAAGAAATTTGATTGTCATCCAACTGCTCCTGGCAGTGTCATCAACAGGGAGGCCTCAGTCTTGTCACAGGATAGGAAATCAGATGTGGACACCTCGGTCAGACAAACTGTCACTAAGCATCATTTCTCCTAAGGGCCCTTTGTCTTTCCTAAAAATCATTTCCTCTCCTGTAGGGTCCTATATCTGGCTCCCATTTTTCTCCTTATTTTCCCCTGGGTATGATTCACATATATATGGATTATGCATGTTAATATTCTTGTTTCTCCCTTATTAACCTGCCTCTATTACAAGCATCTTAGAAAAGTAAAGGAAAATGTGCTTTCCCTCCCTTACAACTCTAAATTGCTAGGATAAGGGACTGATAATTTTTCCTATTAACCTTGGGAATATTTAATTCGCATATCATGTTAAACTTGTTAGAAAATTCATTAAAAAAAGCCAATGAAGGGAAAAAGAATACGTTTAATATATTGAACTAGAACAAACCTGAAATCCTAACCCACAAACTTAATATTCTAGTTTTGAAAACATTAACTTAAATGTTAATATAATATATTCTCAAACCGTAAACTCACGGAACAATGTTACCTTAGAGAGGAAGGGAAAGGCTTCCTCAAATTGTTCTATGATACCTGAAGTACAACTGTAGTTCAGAAACAGAGCAATAAAACTGAGGCGTCTACTAGAAATCTATCAAATCAGCTCTAGGAGTTTTGAGCTTACGAATACAAAGCTTTTGCACATTGCCTTAAGTGATGGTGAATAAATGCTTTATTTTTACTACTTGATGATGAGAATGGAGCTAGATGTCTCCTCTTGTCATCTTGTAGTCAAGAACCCTGCACAGGACCTTCTGTAAGTATGTTTTGGAATGATAATGAAGTTATGATCAACTGTGATACTTGTGTTGTGAAAATCATTGTCCTGTATATCTACATGGTATCATTACAAGACATCTCATAATTTCATAGAATGCGGTGATATAGGCAGGGATCCGGATTTATTCTGACTTATAGAAAATTAAAGAAATTCTTTTTTGCTCTAATAGTAAGTACCAGAAAGATCATAAATGTAATTTTGCTTTTTCTGTCTTTTAGATACATGACTTTGTAATTGCAAAAATTAAAATTAGAGTTCTTTGGGCAAAGGTCATATATTTGTACTATACTATGCTTTTTGCTGCATGGCTATGTCACGAGAGCCTTTCAAAAATTTTTAGAAACACAGTGTTTCAAAAGGATGTTGCCAAATCCCTATGTCATTTGTTGCAGAGCTAGCAGTTAAGGCAATTTGTTTTTAAAGGACAAAATATATTTTTCAGACTGAACAGACAGAATCAAAGTCTTAAAACATTTGTCTCATTGATACCAAGCTCACCGTCAAACATGAAAACTCAGTGACTCCAGCTCTTCTTGGGCTTCAGCCAGCTCTAAACAGCACACTAGAAGCAGAACTGGAGGCTGAAAGCACCTGGGCTTCTTTGCTCATCAGGCCAAGATCAGACTAATTCTGCTATGATCCCTGCTCAGTCTTTCGCCAAGGCAGCGGAGGGCACTATTCACCAGGATGCTCCATCCTGTGCATGCCCTCTGTCCGTGCCTTATCTCTGGCATAGAGAGAGGGACACCACTGCTCTCCACCTTTCCATCTCCTCCCCCTGGAGAGGATTCATCTCAAAGTGTCAACTGTGTGTTCACTAGCTTCAGTCATCTATCCTATTCATCTCACAGATGTCTTTCATTCTTTCTTTCACTGGAATGATTTTTTTCTTATTTATCTCAAAAAAAGAATGTTTGTATCAGGATCTGAATTGAGAAAGGTGACAGAGTGGCATGGGGAGGGTGTTCATGAAGACTCAGAGTAATTTCTGGAATTCTAGGTGTCATTGAAGCAAATACTTTGGCCTGTAGAGAAATAGCCTGGATCCTGCAGAATATCTTCAACAGAAAGTACTTCCAACGGATGCTAAAAATACATTGCAGCTTATTTTCCTCACCAGGGAGCATATGTGTTCCCACTTGACCTGGAAACACAAAGAGATCCAAAGTTAAATTTAATGCTGCCCATTCCAAGATAAATTTGTTTTTTGTAAAGCAAAGGAAAGAAAAAGCAACAGTCATATCTGTACACTTCTGCCTTTGCTCTCTGGGGGAGGCGGTGTCTGGAAGGCATTTTTTATGTTGGTAGTTAAGTGACCACTTAGCCAATGCTGATATGAACTGGCATGCATTCAAATCAGACAGAACACTTATTAAATTTTGAGAAAGAGGCATGAGATGGTTGAATTTCTTTACTCAAACCAATGATGCCAGAGTCTCTATGCTTAATCTCAGCTTATTAAGTTAGTCTCCCATCCTTTTCTTCATTTTTGATGCTCTTTTCAAATGACAAAAATCTGAGATAGTGAATATAGATTTTATGGGTACTAGTGTTAAAACCATTCTTTTTAAAACAAACATATAAAGTGGAACTTATCTACAAGTGGCATAGAAATTCTGTGCCCTGCTGTAACTTTTTAGTAACAGTTTTCACAGTTTGGGGATACTGTTTGTTTAAAGCCTTTGGTTGCTGAATATGTAATTCTTCTATGTTAAAAGAGCAAAGTTCAAT
>PVHY01022135.1:0-22851 GCA_004024945.1 Uropsilus gracilis
GGTTCGAGTCCCGCCTGGGGCCCGTATAGTGAGACCTAGTTCCAAAAAATAGCTGGGTGTGGTGGCGCATGCCTGTAATCCCAGCTACCTGGGAAGCTGAGGCTGGGGATTGCTTGAGTCTGTGGTACCCTGGGCAACGAGAGCCTGCGGTTCCATGGGCAAAAATAGCAAGACCCAGTTTCAAAAAAAAAAAAAAAAATAGTAAATAAGATTACTAATTTCATAAAACTCTTACAGTTTTACTTTTGCAATGAATACTGAAATGTATACTAATCCCTATTAGTATGCCCGAAGTATAAAAGATTTTACCTCCAAAGATGCGTATTCAATGCTCAGACATCTCAAAGTATTTTCTCTGAAACTGGTCCTACAGAGTTAGTTGAACTTTATGGGTATTAATGAGACTGAAGGTGTGCAAAAAATTATCTTAGAGAAATGGCACTTCAAAATGTAATTTTATACATTAGTGGGGGACATAACTTATTCCAAAATGGTTATTAACTGGCTTCTTTTAGAGGGTGATGAAAAGTCTAAAATTGGATGATAGTGATGACTATGTATTTTATTAGCACAGTATATATTTTAAATGGTACATTTTATGGCACATGAATTATATCTCAGTACAATCACTATATTACAAAATCACAAATGCACTTAAACACAAACTATTAGTGAAGACAAGGCTCTCTCAGAGACCCTACATCACATACTTAGTATTACCGCTGTGTATGTTGAAATAAGATACACGTAACAGAACTCATGTAATTCCTGTTAGTCTTAAATAGACACAGAAATGCACACAAAATGATGGGCAAAATCGAACACAGGAAAAAAAAAAAGAACGTGGGGCTTCACTTCTAGTCTACGCCCTCATTTCTTACACACCTGACTTGTGTGATAACAAGACCTGTTGAACACCTAAGCGCATGGCTGATGTAAGCACCTTCCTTCATTTGCACTTTCTCTGTTACTGAAATATTTGCTCCCCTCTCTAGAGACGCTTGAGAAAAGCTGTTTTCACTGACTTCTGGTAACCAGTAAGACTTTCACTAAGGGTGTTTTCTATGCTTCCTTATATTTAGTGAATAAGGAAGTAAAGATGCAAATACAACACTCTTCACCAGACATTAAGCTTTGCCTTCTCTTCCAGGTCTATTTTTTTAATCTGAGTAAAGAGATAATATGGGCCATTTTCAGTGGGGACACAGCATCTAAAGACACACCCTGCCATCCTCCTCCTCAGAGGACACTAAGTATGTGCTGACATCTTCCTGCCCCTAGAAGTATAGAAATAACTGCCGACCCCTAACCTGGGTTGTGGCCCCTGCCAGTTCAAGAATGGAAACGTGAGCTGTCAAGGAGACCTGCTAGAGAAGAGGGCTCTTGAATTGGTGGCCTGGCGGTACAAGGACAGACCTTTCTCTCCCTACCACCAGCTAGAGGGTTAGCCAAGATGTCAAAGGGGAGAGACAGGAAGAAGCTGAGCATCACCTGGCAGCGACCTGAGCACTGACTTTCCTCTAACTTGACACCATGTCCTCACTCCTTAAACAAGTCTAGAGCTTCCATCATCTGCCATCACATGTGCCCATCTGATAAAATTCCCCTGCTGCTAGAAGCTGTGATCAGAACCAAGAAGAGGGGGAAAGCCATGTGCATTGGTGGTAAGGCAGTGAGCATAGCAGCCATCCTGAAAGAGGGTGAAAGCACTTGAAACATACAGGTGAAGTGGCTGTTTTTCTCTTTCTACCCAACGACTTAGCCCAGATGCCAGCATTTTTCTAGACACATCAGATGTAGCTGGATAGTGACAAAAGGTGACTGACCTGACGGGAGCCATCTTGTTAAGAACAGACAAATGACAAGCACAGAGCAAATGCAGGATTTCCAGAACCTGTCACACTCGGCTGCCTGGCTTGACTGCTAGCTAGCTAGAGAGCAGCACAGGCAGGAACGCTCAGCGGCATCTGTTTGAGCATTCCCCGTGTTCTCTTAAGGCTTCCTAGGTGGTACTTTTCCACGAAGTCTACCCTAAGTGGTTCCATTTGGAAGCTAAAACCAAATGTTATCATCTGCAATAGAAAAACATTTGGTAAGGAGGCTTCTTTGTTCCAAATACCTAAAAGGACTTCCATAAACAATAAAGAAAAATAAAAGATTTTAAACAATTGAAAACATTTTTCCCCAAAACTAAAACATATTGGCAACCTGGTGCTGAATCAAGTTCCCAAGCAGCAGAACAGCTGTGATCACAAAATAACTGCAAATAAAAGGGGAAAAAATCTAAACAAAATATCCAACTTAATAGCCAACCAATCGACTCTTTGAAAAACTGTATTTCAGTCAATTCACCATCTTCATGACAAAGAAAAATGTCTACAAAGTAAACAAAACCAAAGCAATGAAATACTAGGAGAATCAGTGCTGTTTTTGCAATTTAACCTTTAAATTACATGTTTTTGAGAAAGTCATTGGTAAAGGCCTAAAAAGCAAGTATAAACTATGTTTACTGAATATGATTTACTAAATATTGAATAAAGGAAGAATTGAACTTTGATTTAAGTACATTTATGTTCTAAACACAGTGCTAACATTTGGGGAAATTGATTAGAGAAACACTGCCCTGTCTTCAACTGCCCACAATGGAGTAGCCCACCCCATCCTCCCATGCCCCCATCCTCCCCACTCTCACTCTCCAAACTATCTCAGTAAAATCAGCACCTTCCAACCTTCTTCCACCCTTGCGGCTCAAGCAAAACACTAAAAAATCAGTCTATCTACAAGCGCTATCATCCAGGCCAGGCCCCTCCACAACACATGCTGGAAGCCAATTACTTCTCAACAGCCACACTGCCCAGGCCTATCTGAGAGGGTGGCTTCAATCTCTCCACTCTTGTCTCCTCCAGCCTGTTCTCCCAGCAGACAAGTGCTCTCCTCAAGAAGTGACCCGGCTCACATGGATTCTGCCTGCTCCGCTGGAGGGCAGCCTGCTGGTTCTTTGCCTCACTGACCCCTCACCGCCCGTCCCCAGTCCTTGGTCAGCCAGACTCACTGCACTGCTGCGATCGCCTGGGGTCTAAGCCAGCTTTCCCTCTCTGCTCAGGCCTGCCCACAGACTGGCCGTCCAGGTTGCCAGAGTCAGCGCTGGTTAAGTCTAACACAATTATAGAGAAACACAAAAAAGGTTTAGTTGGACTTCTCACAAAGTGAGCATAGCCAAGTAAGAAACAGCAAGTCCCAAAATGGAGGTTACCAGAGGGAAGGTGGCCAGGTGGGTAAATCTGGTAAAAGGCCCAAATATATGAAGAAGGATGGAAAACTCTATTTCCACTGGTGATCATAAGACAGTGTGTGCAGAAGTGGACAGCTGGAGCCTACATAAAGCATGAAACGTGACTTCAGAAAGAAAAATATCATGGATGTTGTTTACATATCTACATCTGCAACCATATTAAGTTAATATTTTTGCATCTTGTGAGAGTTAGGGTTCAAAATACTGGTTTTTTTCCATAAGGATATCACTTTGACCCAACACTATGACTGAAAATGCCACCTTCCTTAGCATATTAGCTCTATCAACTTTGTCAAAAAGGGTATTTCCTGGAACAAGGTATCTTCATCCTTAGGGCTAAAGCAATGCCAGCCTCAAATCCTGGTGGTCAACACAGGAAGAGGCTGGTAAACACCCAGAACCAGTGGGCGCCAATAAGCTCTGAACTGCCCCTCTGGAGGGAGGGGGCTGGTGCAGTAGACAATATCTGAGTCCTTCACCGATGGTCTCAGACCCCTTCAGCCCCCGCCCCCCAATGAACAGGGGCTCACACACACAGTTACCCAAGGCACTGTCACGGCAACTCTGCCACAGCCTCAGACACAGGTACCATTTTCCCTGTGCCCACTTACATGCTTAGACATCTCAGAGGCTTTGGACTACAGCTCCTAGCAAGCCATGAACCAGACTTCCTGAAGGAGCACTGTTGGGAAGGAGGAAGGAGAGAGGCAGATACACATTGTACGGTCAACACAGGCACACGGGGAGGATGCTCCTGCTCCCAGCTTGGTGGCTTTAGTGCTCTGGCAGGAGGGGTCCTTAGAGACAATAGCAGTTGTCAACTTGGCTCTGTGATAGGTTATCCAGCCTGGATGCTATGCTGTGAGTTTTGGGTCTCTTCTCTCTCAGCTTCCTGAGCCCTGCCAAACCCACTGCTTGTTTTTCTTCACCAGAAACTGTCTTAAACTAAGTGCTATCCAGCTCGGTGGGGCCTCCCTAGTCAGCTGGGTGCCTGCCTATGTATGAGGGGGATGAGTTATTTTGGTTTTCAATCAGGAGTCTGTCATTTGAAATTCTTTTCCCTTTTTCTCCTTCTCTCTCCACTTTCCCTTTGAACTTCTCACCAATTCAAGTATCTTCAGCACAGTACGAGTCTTCTTTCTTTGCCTTTACATGCAAGGCTGGCATGGACTCTTAGAAAGAGCAGTATTTTCTTCCCTTAACAGTGTAGGATCCCTAGACCCCCTCAGCTTGGCCTGGTATCAGTTTTTGGTTCCCTGACCAGGTACATCCCTCTCAGGAATACCAGTAAGCTCAATCCTAAATGGCGCCTGCAAGTGCTCTGCTCTGAAATCTAGGGGCTCCTGGCCAGGTCTCCCATAAAAGGCAGAACAAACAGCCATGCCACATGCTACCTATATGACATCATCTTCCAGACACATCACCAGCATCAATCTTGCGTTCTTTATCCACAACACTGCTAACGACTAGGTACGGGAGGAGGCCTGACTATCTGAGAGCTGCAGCGATAAGCCCAATAGTTGTGGGTATTACAGAAATGATTTAGCTGACCAGTGCTGATTTACCCTCCTAAGGAGGGGGACTCAGTATCTCCCTTCAAGAAGACATTGTGAATTCAATGGATTCCCAGGAGGAGAAGGTCATCACAGAACCAGCTATTCTCCTGTCCTTAACACCTTCTGAGTCCTGGCACCTCCAACGCTAAAATAATAAATAAGGACCTTTAACAGTATCACTTGTAGCTGAGAAACAGATCACTGAGTGAACATAAGAAAGATTTAAGCTCACAAGTCTAAACCTTTGCAATTCAAAAAATGTTGCTTTTTAAATTATTCCCCAGAAAACGCACCATTGACACAGGTCTTTCTTTGCCCTGTCTAGCCACACAGCCAGACAGAGCAGAGCAAGGATAACAACACCGAGTAAAGACCAGACAAAGATGGACTAGAGAGGTAAGGAAATTAAGGGTTTATATACACTTTACATGTGCTGGTGCTCCAGGTGGGCTATCACTGGTGGAAGTTCATGGTCTGACATGATGAAGATAGAATGAGGAAGATTCAAGGAGAAATTGGGCTGCAGACCAGGAAACTGAGTCACTAGACCCCCAGGCTCTATTTCTTAGGTTACTGTGATTCAACATAGTGCATTTATCATGCATCAACTGATTATCATACCTCACTATCAACTCTTTTTCTCTGCACATGCTAACTGATAAGTACATGTTTAGAGAGACTTACACATGAATTTTTCCACACTTTTATTAATATGATCCCACCTCTCCTTGGCTCCATTTACAGTCCCATCTCAGCTCCCATGTTCCTCTCTAGCACTTAAGAAACACAGTTCTCAGGACTGAGAATTTTCCAAATTTTTGTGTCATCTTTGCTTTTCTATCTTTGCTTTTCTAACTTTCATCTTTCAGGCCCTTCATTTTCTGTTGACCAGGTAAGAATGGTGACAAGTATAAATGGCAACAAGTATAAATGGCATAAAGAAGGGTGAGGATTCTCATAACACATAGATGTACATTCACATACACAGATCCCTGTATCAGGGAAACTTTACATCGCAAAAGATTGTCTGCCAGGTTCTTGTTCTTTAAATATATGTTAACAAAGTACATTCAAAGGTGGTATTTCCATAAACAAACATGGAACAAAGAAGTGTTACTGTGCATTAGAACTGCAATTGGGAAATAAAGGTTACAAGAACAGGACAATTTCATTTACAGAAGTCAAATTCTAAATCCAGAAAAAGAACATGCTTCTTTGGAAATACAAACATCCTTAATCATGGAAAACTTGTTTTTCAAAGAAGAATTACAGCCTCACAGTTCTAGAAAATTCATCTAATAAGATAGTTCAGCAGTTTTTCTTCTAATGCCAACCTTTCAAGTTACCTTTAAATTAAATGTGAATGTTAAATAATCCACTGATATCAACACTGATTAACTGCCTTATCAATGCACCAAAAAGAAAGAGAAACAGTCTTTAAATATCCAAAATAACAATGCACATCCTCACCTCCCACATCAGTCTGTAATCCATGTTTTCATCCAAGTCTTCTGGCATTCTCTTCTCTCCCGCAAATGGTCCAAACTTTTCACCCTGAATAGTGATGATTATGTCAAAAAGAAGTTAGTATAACTATCAAGTTATTATAATAAAGAATGATTTCTCTTCTGGAAATTTTTTTGCCAAATCATGGCTGAAGATGGAAACACATTGAAAATATTACCTAATTTACACAAGATAACTATTTACATATTTAAAATCCAACATAACCTGGTTTTAGCCTGCTAGCCTGAATTCCTAACACAAGCGTTAACATAAAAAGGTTTTACACTGCTTAACATTCAAATTCTGACCCAGTTGTGGACACTGTACTGACGTGTTTCAATCTTCTGCAGCCGCTGGCGATGCGGCTTTTTAAAAAGACAAGGGTACAGTTCTGCCTGACTTGAGAGAGGAGGCCACCAGGCAGAAAATCACCTGGTTTCCATAAAAATCATAAATCTACCCCAGTTATGAACAAGGAAGAAGTGGGTCTGCCATTCCAGAATAAGGCTGGTCGTCCTAACAGTTTAGATTTCCCGGCCAATCTCACAAACAGCCAAGGGGATTTCTTCCCAGTGCTCTGAAGCCCACTTGCGTGAGATTCGCTAGTGGGACTTGTCTAGAATACAGAATCCTGAACTTTATTGGAGTCAACCTCTGGCAGGGGAGGGTCGGAGTTATATTCTGACACGGTCTCAAGTGACACCACTGACCTGATCGGGAACTGTTGGCCTGCAGGGAAGCCCACAGGACCAGCGCCACCCTCCTCTCACTGCAGGGAGAGAGGCTGAAGTGCTGAGGGAACCGGCGGGCGTCCACCCAGCGGGCAGCGTCCACCAGACGCACTGCACACAGAGGCCGCAAACCTGACTTTGCGCATGCGCCCGGCCTGACGGGCCCACCTTTAGCAGACCACCCCTCCCCCCCGCCCAACTGAGGCAGAGAAACCCCAACAAACAGCAGCTCTCTAAGGGGGCAATAACCACCAAGATGATGCGTCAGAGAATATCAAATAGTGAACAAATGCCAAACAATTTAACTCCGGAGGGGAGAAGTGTCTTATCGCCTCACGTTATTGAAAGTGCTAACCCAGTCACTCTCCACAGGGCAAGGAAAGAGTGAGGCATCACAAATAATGGCAGATCCAGGACACAGGTGCTGAAATGTTGTTCTGAGGGCAGAAAATACCTATGGAGACGCCTCCGGACAAGACTATCATGCCTTGGTGGGGGTATCATGCATCCAAAAAGGTGTGAACCTGTACCTGAAGAGCATACACAGTGCTTTGAACCAATGCTATCTTGATAAAAAAAGTAATGCAAAAATAAAAAGGACTATAATCCTAAGTAAGCCAAGCACAAACACATGGAACAAATAGGGAAACTGCCACGATTTATAATAAAAGAAACTGAAAGAAAGCTTAGACGCTGGGAGCCAGCTCGGCTTCTAGAGCCTTCCATGTCTCACTGGTCTCCTTATGCCAAATCGAGCTCTCAATGTCTCCTCAGACACGACCGTCCCCAAGACGCTTTTTTTAAAAAACGGTAATCATTTCTCATCTCACTAATATTAGCAACCCCACTATTATTAACCGGCAGTCAGGAAAAGCTTCTGAAGAAATGGAAGAAGCCGGGCGCAGTGGCGCTTACCTTTAATCACAGCCTATGTCTATGAAACGAGGCTGAGACTAGGAATTGCTAGAATCCACAGGTTTGAAACTCTCTTGGGGCAACATAGGAGACCTCGTCTCAAAAAAAATGGCTGGGTGTGGTGGTACGTGCCTGTAATCCAAGCTACCTGGGAGGCTGAGGCTGGGGATTGCTTGAGTCCATGGTTCCCCAGGCAACATAGTGAGATCCAGTCTCAAAAACAAACAAACAAAAGAAATGGACAAAGGGGAAGGAAATTTGTGAACAACTACACCACCCTCCCAGCCACCCTCCCAACAGCTGTGTGTGAGCACATTCCTACTCAGCAGTTAAGGAAACTGAGACTTGAGTTAAGTGACTTGATTCCTTAAGACCAGTCACCTCACCAAGAGCACAGGAAAGGAGGAACCAGGGCCTCATTCGCAGTGGCGTTTGGGAAACGTCCTCATGCCACCGCTGGGACCCTGACAGTAACTGGACCTAGGGCCCAGTGAGCCATGCATCCTTTTTTAACTTGCCCTTGTCTGCAAGGCCTCACTCAGTAACTGGATACATTGACCACCACACTGAATCAAGAAAAGGCCCAGTGTTACAGCCATTCTGGAATACAGGTTGAAAGGTGTATGGAGCTCAACTTTTCCCTCCACTCTGTCTTACAGGTGACCTTTATCAATTATTACAGAAGGCAGTGATAACCTGAGTATATAACTTCCAAGGCAACTGATATATCCAGGCCAGTCAATTCCTCTTTACAGTATAAATTTGGAGAGTTAGGGGGACAGAAATCAATTCAGTAGTGGTCAAAGGGCAGAAGAGACATAGAAACCCAAGCAAATATACTAAGATCATGGGAAAAAGCCTGCTTGAATGCAAGTCTAGTAACATTATTAAAGGGTTTACAGTTTTAAGGATTCAAAGAGTTGAAACAGTAAAGCCTCTCCATTAATGAGGAAAATCACTATCATAAATGTAAGCTGCCAAATTAACCTCAAGAAATTTTCAGTTTTCCTCAACCCACAGTTAAAAAATCTGTTTTGCTTCTCAACTTGTGTGTACTACACACAAAAACACTGAAATACAAACTTCCTGAAATAACACTACCTTAACTGCACAACATTCTCCATAGATTTTCTATTCTTGTTTATTTCATTAAAAAAAAAAAATACTAGCTCTGACCACTAAGTCAATTTCATAACTCAGCAAACACTGACCTAAAAACACTGGCATAAAATCACAGGTTGAGAAGGCACATCTAGAGGTATATTTGGTCCTCCAGATTTGACTGAATTCCCTCCCAGTACACTAGAGTCTGAGGAAGACTCCATCCAGTAAACTTGAGTTTCTGTGACTGGGAGATTAAAAAAGGTAAACACCCAACCTTTAGTTCTCCATTCTAAGAGTGGTGAGAAACAAAGCGAGCAATTTTAAATCCTAGTTGGCTTTAGAGGAGCTTTTAAGCTTACCAGGCTCACCCTCCCCCTGATCTTCCCCTATGGGCCAACCTTCCTGTCGCCCACTCCCTGGTCTAATTCTGTGTTCATGTTGTGTCTACTATACAAGCAGCATTTTCTTCTAAGCATAAACTTTACTGCATACACTCTTATTCCCTAACCATTTCCTATGGAAAGTCTTACTTGATTAAGTCTCCTCTACCTAAGTGACTTCAAACCTGCCTGGGTAGCACACTTCTGAAATGATGATTGGGGGTACACACCCCAGAAAGACATAATTATTTTAGGTGAATTTTAGGTGAACTATGAGAAATTGTCAGTCTGACCAACCCAAAATAATGGAAATTTTCCCTATGATTCCTTATAAATTTTCCCTATGGTTCCTTATAAATTCCTTATAAGTGTATAAAATTCCTCATACATGTGTCAACATGAAACACCTCAAGTGAAGTTCATAACTAGCGTATAGGAAGGAAACCTATATTTCAAATTATTTTCTTGAAGATTTCAAGTCTTCTAGCTGACTCCCTGTTATCATTCGTTTTATTTCTGTGCTTCAGCTGCTGAAGATCTTGTACCAACAGCAGAAAGCTGACAGCTCTGCCAGTTTCTCGCTGTTCATGGGGTGCCTGCATTAGTGACATCACCTTCAATCTGTGGCACTTGCAAGAACCTAGAATTCTCACTCTCAAAGGTCTGTTTCAAATTTTATAAGGCAAGATGGACATCCAATAAGAAATACACAAAGAACATGTTAGGGAGTAACCAGGGGGTAAGCTGAAAGGGCATGCTCATTTTAAAAGTTTTCCGGGAGGGGCACAAAGATGATGGTTCATGGGTGATAAGGTGGTAGGAGAACCCTGGGGTAGATAATGATGTAAAATAAAATAAATAATAAATGTTTTTAATTTGTTAAATATTATTTGTAAGGATAAAAATAAAGAGATCTCATAAAGAGCTATAGCTTCTGAATTGTAAAATGTAAATCATATTTGTACATAAATTGAACTAAAAAAATACAAATATTGCAAACTCATTAAAAAAATAAAGTTTTCCAATCTAATCAACATACCACAGTAGGGGACCAGTGTGCCAGATACCTTCAATATTTTTTTTGAGACATTGACAATTTCTCTCAAGTATGTGAGATCACTACTGTCCTATATTGGCAATCAATTTCAAGTTTCAAAACTGTGCAGGTCAGGTAAAATCTCAGGGAAAGATAAATTCAACCAAGAGACATCAAGTTGACCAAATCAAACTAACCTCTAATACTGGCTAGATATCCAGCCTATAAAGGTGTTTCTCTGTTTTAATTCAAACTGTTTCTGAGCAAAGGCGATAAGTAATCTATTCAATGGGTCACCCTATAGCTTTTAAGAAAGGAAAATAAATAAGTCACCCTCTCTCATTTCACTTAATGTTATTAGTAAAAAGCTTGTCAAGACAGCAAGAGTTATTGTCCCTCCATCTCTCAGAAGAGCAGGAAAAGCTCCAGCTGAGGCTGTAAGAGATAGGGAACCTAGTCCTGTGCTATCATTTATCAGCTGTGATTCATTAACATGTCATAAACTTCTGAGCTCCATTTCTTCACCTCCAAAATGTAGAGAATGGGATTAGTTGATTTCTAAGATTTCTGCCAGTTCTTACATTCTATTAGGAATCGAAACCTAGAATAGTTGGATGTCAGAAAGAAGAGTGTACTATATTGAAAGACACTAAAAAAGCAAGGCACAGTGGCTCGTGACTGTAAGCTTCAGCCTATGAAGCAGCTGGGGCTAGGGATCACGGTTTGAGTCCCGCATGGGGCCCGTAGCAAGACCTAGTTCCAAAAAAATAGCTGGGCGTGGTGGTGCACATTTGTAATCCCAGCTACCTGGGAAGCTGAGGCTGGGGATTGCTTGAGTCTGTGGTACCCCGGGCAACGAGAGCCTGCGGTTCCATGGGCAAAAATAGTGAGACCTAGTCTCAAAAAACAAAAACAAAAAAGAAAGACACTAAAAAATTTCTACATCTTTGTCAGAAAGGAAAGGAAAAGTTAAAAGGAGAAAAGAAAAGGAAAAAGGGGGAGGGAAGAAGAAAACAACTTATTAACCTAGAGTTTGGAAAGAACTAAGTTTCTTCTAGCTTTTCAATAATAATCCCAGTTCAGGATAACTGTAATTGGTTTTAGAAAGTTCTTCTTTACAAAGAAATGCCAGTTTATTATTTTTTTTTTAAAAGGAAGAATATTTGAGTTAAGCAATTTTGAAAATCTGATAAGTGATTTAGTCAAGGATTATCAATGGATACTAAAACAATCAGGCAAGAATCAGGCAAGAAGTGGGCAGAGATTCATACTCATAATGCTTCAGTTCATAAGTTATTAGTATAGCACAAAGTGCCCATAGAATAGGAAAATGACATCAGTGGAAAAAGTGTCATGAGCCCATGCTAGAATGTAGCACCAAGTCAACCAGTGTCCAGTATGCCTACAACTTCCAGATTACAATACAGAAGATAAAGCACATTAATCAGAGCCCAGGAATTTTGATCTTTAAGCCTGTGATAATTAGATAACACTGATATTATCTTTAGGATTATTTCTCCCCTTTAGAACTCAAAACATTCAAAAGTTACATCATGAAGGATGACCACTATCTTTTAAGAAAAATTGCCCAACTACTTCAAAAATTCCAGAGTCTTAAAAATCCCTTCAGTTATACCTTGCAATTTCTGACTGCTCTTGTGTAGACATGAAGAGATGGGTAAGAGTCTAGGTAATGTTGGGTAAATACGTAGGTTAGAATGAAGTAGAAGGGTGCAGTATAATTTCAGATATTCCCAATTAAAATTCTAGGTTCTACTTTAAGTCATACTGCATAGGAATTTGGAACCTGACTTTCTAGGTTATCAAAAACTTCCTCCTACTATGCACAGAAATGTCTTAGCATGTTAATGTCAAGTTTGCACAAAATCACTTCCTGGGCATTACTGTGATTTTTATGTTTTCACCTAACCATTTTTTACAAACTAGTTTTTTTTAGGCAATAAGAACTGTAATTTTCATTTGTCCAGAGGTAATCAGTTCTTGATAACCTTATATTAATATTTTTAAAACTCTTTTTTTTACTTCATGATTTTTTATTATTATTGATTATATATTATATATAATATATAATATATATATATTACACCACTGCAAATAAAGCTAAATTTAGATTTAGTAACTTATATGGAAACATTGGGTAGCATAAGAAACTGAACAGCACAAATTTGGTAGCTGCAAATTTCTTCAGAAAATAAAAGTCACTTCCTTCTATTTGTGAAGATATTTTCATATCAGTTCTTGTAAAGAAGTTATGACTAAATCATAACCAGACTAATACAAGTCAGTTTGGGATGATAAGCAATTCAAACACATTGAGAAAACACAGAATTATTACTTCCAGAGGATCTTACCCCTCACAGAGCTAAATGACTTATGTTATATCCGAAAGTTTCTAATTCCACTCTTTGATGTTTTCATGTTGAAAATACTTTCAAATTTTCCCTTAGAGAGCCAATTTCTTTGGTACTATTTTTATGGGTACTATTCTTAAATGCAACATGCTTACCTGGAATGTATTTTAATTATTTCTGTATGGTATAAACCAAAAAACATGCATGTTTTGTAAACTGTGTTTGTGTGTAGAACATAGTGTCACCAAATCATCTGCACCATTCAACATTTAATTCTGATAACCTAGGAATGCTAGTGATATCAGTTATTCCATTTAATTAAAATAAAAGTTTTATTAAATTGAACTTTTAAACATGTATGGAAAGATGTGCCTTGAAGTGATCTGGAATTATCATGAACTGCACCATCCCCAGTGATTGGGATGTAATAAAAAGTTGACTGTGGGAAAAGAAATAAAACAATTTTTGTAAATAAATCCCTGGGAAGACTCTCTGTAAGCCAAGTGACCCAAGTACTTCAGAAAGTCACTGTACTGATAAAAGGAAGTTAGACAGCAGACTGTCAAGTGGAATTTTATAGCCATCACGAAAAAGTACCCGTGTACCTTAACTGGATTCTGGCTGAAAAAGATTTGAAAACAAATATATAAAAACACTGAGGCAACTGGAGAAATCTGCATATGGGCTGGAATTAGAAGACATGATTGTTATTTTTATTGAAGTTAAAATGTTATCTCAGATATTCAGGAGTACTCTTTCAGCTGACATTTTTATGGGAGAATTACCCTAATGTCTGTAATTTACTTTGAAAGGCTTCAGCAAATAAGAAAACATACACATAGATGAAACAAACGATAGTAAGATGAAACAATCTGCAATTGAATTGTTTCTACTGAAATGATGATGGTTTCTCACAGAAGGAGCCGAGAGACCCCACTTAGAAGGCCATTTTATCTCCCGGCTGCCCTACTGTGCACGTATGTGCTCTGACGGTACAATCAGAGCTCCAACAAGGATGTTCCTTAGAAAGTCCAACATGAATCATGGTCAGTCTTCTTTCCTACCGCCCCTCCTGCCTGCCTGGGTACAAAATGCCTCCCAATCTCCATTGCCTCCCTACAGAATGCTGACCTTGCTGATGGCGCTAATGCACTGGGGAGAAAATGACTTTTACCAGCTTCCCGTCGAGAGTGGAGAACTATTAACAACTTGAAATGAGAGCTAAATCAGTTGGCAAGGCCAGCCGCCTGCTCTGAAATCTACCTAATGCCTGCCTGGGTCACTTCCTCCCTCCCTCATCTAGAGCAAGAGCATTAACAGCTGGGGTTAACCAAGGTAGCCTGAGGCCAGAGAGGTGCTGCCCTGATATTCTGAGCACTGAACTGAGAGTGACTGCCCACTCCCTAACTTCTCACTAACCAGACTGCAACCCCTTCAGGGAAAAGAAATGCAGCGTCCAAGAGAGGGCAGAGTGACCTTTATGAAAAGCACCACTTGAAAAACTAAATGAGAAGCACAGGAGAGGGGCAGCCATGCCCCAACTCCGGCTGCAGGAGAGCAAACTCTTTTCTCATAACCCCAGCTCACCAGGACTTGCTTTTCTGAAGCAAAGTCACATCAAATGGGCGACTGAATGTGACCGAGCCTGGGTACAGGCACAGAGGGTGTGAGGTGTCCACTCCAGGGTGGCTTTCCAGACTGTTCTCTCAAACAGAGGAGCCAGGACAGAGGACAGGGCAGAGGCATCTTAAGAAACCGAGAATCACAGATGGGAGAAGGGCCTGTCCTTGCAGCTCAGGTGAGTCCAAGGAGCCAGAGCACCATTGGCAGAAGTGACAGCACCTGCTGGGCAGACCCACAACAGAGACCCCTCAAGCCGGGCACAGCGGCACGCACCTATAGTCCAAGGGCTGGGAGGCAAAAGACTAGGGATCACTTGAGTTTGAGACTGCTCCGGGCAACAAAGCAAGACCTGGTCTCAAAAAAGCAGCTGGGCGCCGTGGCAGGCACCTGTCATCCCAGTTACCTAGGAGGCGAGGCTGGGGATCACTTGAGTGCACGGTACCTTTGTGGCACTCTGGCAACATAGTGAGACCTAGTCTCCAAAAAAAAAAGAAAGAAAGAAAAACCCCCAGCTGAACCACTGCATCAGGGACACCCCAAGGCAAATACCTATATGGGGGTACCCCACTGAGCGAGAGCTATATTATAGCAGGCAAGATCAAGCAGAAAAATGAGACATGCTCTCTACTTCTAGGAAGAAAGTATAAACCAACTTCTCTCCAATGGCCAGGAAAGTCCCAAGCAGCAAGGCTCTCCTTCTTTTCTCCTTTCCCTGCCCTCTCTCTCTGACCTCTTCTTCCATCCTGGACTCCTGGCTCAGCCATCCCAGTCACCACGGGATTGGTCCCCATAGGGCCTTGCTCTCCCTGCTCCCTCTGCCTGGAGACTGTGCCTTGGAGCTATGTTTGGTTGATTTCCTTCATCCTCAGTCCTTGCGGGAATCCCCCTGCTTAGTGACATTACCTGGCTCACCTGTTTGTAGTAACACCCCCCACTCCCACCCTTACTCTACGGAGTCAACAATGCCTAGCTCTTCTTTCTCCAGAGCACTTACCCATCTTCCCCTAATATGAAATTTATCAGGTATGTTCACTGTTTACTTCTGTCTCTTCTCACTCCAATGCCAGTCCTGCCAAAGCCAGGATTGCTGTTTGTTCAGGGTTGTGTTTTATCTAAAGGGCCAGGCTGAGGTTTCACTGACAGATTTACTGAATGATTTCTCAAAGACCTGAGTAAATATATAAATGATGGCACATCCACAACACAGAATATATCCGTACTTGTTAAAAATAATAAATCAGAGCCAAAATAGATGACTTAGAGGGATTTCCAGAAAGTACTATAGAATGAGAAATTCTAGATGGTCATTTTTTCTTGTATGTTTGTAAAATAACTTAAAAAGTGTTACTATTTTGCATTTTGGTACATGGATATGGGTACAGCATGCTATCAATACAGATGCCATAAAAAGGTTATAGAAAGATCTGAATTCAAATTCTGATGGGTCTACTTCTTAGTGATACAATCTCCCTCAAAACTAATCCCATCACTTATCCTGGGGGTTGTCACTTATCATCTTCAGGAATGATAAAGTCAGCAACCAGCTTGCTGGCCCAAAGGGACAATCTGAACAGCACCAATAAACTCTGGTCTCTGTTGCCAGTCACCAACATGGCACCTGATCCCCTCTCCCCGGGCTCAATAAATGTTAAAAGAATGAACTGTAGCTGTTGTTATCACAAAAAAATAAAATAAGGTTTCTGAGGAAACATTAGTTTAAGTAGACTAGATGATTTTTTTAAAGTCCATAAAAATACCAGGAAGCAAAAAAGCTGCTCTGAGTCACTATTACAGAGTGTAAATGTGTGAACACAAAAAAGAGATAGCACATATGGCAGGCATCAATGGGATTATTTTCCCTCTCGGTGTGTTTCCAGATTAAGTTATCAAAAGTCATCAGGAAATATAAGCAAACACCCACTGGCAGAATTTTCACAAGTCCTTATTTCTCCATAGAATCACTGCAAAGCAGATTGACAGAGCTCCTTAGCCCACTAAATATGAGTCCTCTTGTATTAACATGTATGCATAGTGATTTTCCTGTTTTCACTTGCCATACTTTAGATTTCCTCTCTTACACATTTTCCCAACACAGTTTTTCTTTTTCAACCTCCTGTTTTCACAAATCCAACATGAACCTTTTTTACAAGTATTTTTAAATACAGGATTGGATCTCATCAGATATCCTTGGTACAAATCCTTCAGGGGTCTTGGTTTGAAAGAGAGGAGTTGGCAGGGAGAAAGCTCGGAAGCCTGGGAGAGCAGCTACCAGTGGCCACAGTCCCTGCAAACCATCTCTGGGCTTCCCTGGCTGTGTCCAGAATATGAGAATGTGCAAATGAGGTTTCCTCCAGACTTCTGTCCACACAATCATATAGGAAACTGTCAGAGTCTATGTCTCCTCTTCCCAGGAACATCCTTTCTCTTCCTCCTTCTACAAGAACCACCCATCAAGTTTCACTGCAGGAAAGCTAGCTGTGTAAATCTGTGCTGTGTAGGGAAAGCAGGCAGAATATGAACTGACAGGGTAGGTCTGCAGTGGGTACATGTTATTGGGAACAAACTCAGCCAAACTGCAGATTTATGTGGGGAAAAGCTCAGTCATTGAGTCACTGTAACATATCCCAGGGAACAAGGCAAGAGTAATACTTTGAAGACTTCCATATTAATCCCCAGAATCTGTGGGTCTGGGATTATCTGTATAGTAAAAGGGACTTGCAGCTGTGATTACATCAAAGATCGCAAATGTAGGATTCCTCTCGGTTATCTAGATGGAGACAATCCAGTCACCAGGGTCTTTATAAGTGGAGGCAAAAGGTGGAGCTGTGAAGAGGGAAGCAAGAAGTGTAGCGATGACAAGTCACTAGCCAGGGCCAGTCTAGAGACATATAAAAAGAAAGGGAGCAGATCCTCTCAATCAAGCCTCCGAAAGGAACCAGTCTGCCCAAACATTTTAAATTTAAATATCCTGAAGCACAAAGTAATAGATTTGTGTTGCTCTAGATCACTCAGTTTGTGATCCTGCTCACAGGACTGATGGGAAAGGAATACTCCAGCACTGTCAGTTACTGGGGAGGTTGGTATACCACAGGCATTAGGGTATCCTGCAAGTTTGAACTATGAACCTGCATGAGTTTATGAGAAGAGTAAAGGGCACAGGGAGACTGGCCCTGGGTCCTGGGAGGAGGGATACCACTCGTGAGTCACTGAAGTAAAAAAGCACACGACTGGGGGTTGGGGGGAAGGAAGTCAGCCTTGGGAGGCCAAAGGAACCACCTCAGTGAGTCGATCCACATCCCATGACCTTCTGATTAATTATCTTGGGGCCAGAACTAAACTATGTCAATACTAGCATGTCACTTAGGTTTATCATGAATATGTGCATACTCACTTGGAAATATAAACAAGCATTCTAAAGGAGACATGGGTGAAAATCTCTTTGTTTAGCAGGTTGAAGTTACACAAATCAAAAAAAGGTAAGTGTATTTAGTCTCACATAGTAAAATGCAACAATATCTGGTAATTTTGGAAGCTATTCACAGTGTTGAAAAATAAAATTTCTGAATAATCAAACAGATGAGGGAGAAAGGGTGGGGAAAAGAATCAAAAGTGTATTAGCTATTCCTATAAACTTAAATTATATAAAGAAAAAGTAGGAATTAAAGACTAGTGCTAGTACTAGTAAAATGTTTTGGCATATTACTATTCACAACATTAAACAAAATGATTTCTAAGAACCATCTTTAATTTTTTTTAAGTCCTTATATTTAGGCCTGAGACCATTCAAAAAACTTAGGAAATTTTTCGTATTCAACTTCTGCTTTCAAAAAATGTTGATTTATCTACTTAACATGTATCTATTTGGCAGAAACATCGGTTCCGGGACCTTTTCATCCAGTACACCCCTCATTCAATACACCTCCAATCCAGACAAAGGGTCACTCCTGTTTTTCTTCTTTGAGCATTCTCTCAAAGAATCCAAGAGCATTCTCTCAAAGAACCAAGCTCGCATTTGAAAAAGTAAATATATCAGTTCACCCTGACGGTAGAACTATAGAGTTTGGCCATCTGTCTTCCCCTTCTCTTCAGGGATGGGTGTCTGAGAGAAGGGGGTGCAGGGGATGTTATCGAAGGTGAAAGGCTGTCATCTCTAGGGGCCTCTGGGCCTCTGCTTAGCACACCTTACCACAGAACAAGCTTATTTTAGGCTGAACCTCTACAGATCAAAGTATCTAAGAGAGGGGTGGACTGGGGATGCTGTGAAGCTGACAGGGATAGATCTGAAAAGAACATGAGCTGTGGACTCAGATTTGGCTTCCAGCCAAATCCACTAACTCATTAGGAAACGTAATCTCACAGAGGCTAAGCACTGTGCTCAGAGTGTTGTGTCCATAGACACGAAGGTAGGAAAAGCACCACATACCCTGCACAAAGTATGTGCTCATTAAAAGTGTCACTATCCTAGCTTCCCAACCACGGGTTTCACAGATCCTGCGCAATGATGTGTACCACAAGTCTCCCCAAACACAAAGGTCTGGAATCCTCCACTCATCTCTCCTCCTAGGCCTTTGCCTTCAATACACAACCCTTCCAAGTGTACCAGTCAGGGCACCGTGCTTGCCAGCTCACATGGTCTCTAGCTTTCAGGAAGGAGACATCCAGTCAGAGAAAAGTACCCCCCAAAGCAAGGGGTGTGAGAGGACTAAGAATCCTTCTGACACAGACTGCAAGACAGGCAAGAACTGCAGGCTGGGCCAGTGGAGACGCGGAGGCCTGCGAGGGGCCGCGCTCCGGGCGGCGCCCCCGCCCCCATCGCTACAGCGAAAGCGGGGCGTTTCTGCCCTCAAGACTCCCCTGAAAAGCGAGGCGGCGGCGCTGCGTGCGCGCCTGGAAGACACCCGCCCCCGCGCGCCCTAGCCAGCGCCGAGCCGCCCGCTCCCGGGCTAGGAAGAGGGAGGCTCCGTCCTACCCACTTCCTGCGGGCGGGAGGAAAGCGTCCTCGCCACAGGGCGGCCGCGGCAGTTCCGCCCCCGGCCCGGCGGGCAGCGGAGCGCGCCCCGCCGAAGCCTACGTGGCGCTGGCCGCCCGCGAGGCGCGCGGGCCGGGGCCGAGGCTGCCCCGCCGCTCCGGCCTCCGGCGGCGCGCGCGAGCGGCGAGCAGAAGCGCGCGGCGCCCCCGGCCCAGCGGCGGGGCGACCCTGGGAGCGCGAGGCGCGCAGGCCGCCGCCGGTCACCCACCTTTCTCACTCTGCGGGCGGTGTAGAGCCCCATCCCGTCCTGCACCCGGGAGGACTTGAGGGAGAACCTGTCCGGCACGTACATGCCCAGCATTCTCGCCTCCGCTCAGCACCGGCGCCCTGCGCCCGGGAGGCGACGCATGAAAATTTGGGGTGCCGTGCTGGAGACAGGCCGGCGGGGAAGGAGGAAATGGAGTTTTCCTCCCAGAATCCCCACCTCCCCGCCGATTCCAGGATCCCCCGCGGCTCAGCCCCTCCTCGTCCCGGGGCTGGCTCGGCCCGGAGCCGCCGCGGCCGCTGCTGCCGTGGGGGCGCGAGGGGCGCGGGCCGGGGCGCTTGGGCGCCGGGACGCCGCGTGCTGATTGGCCCGAAGTTGGCGGCTCGGACCCGCGCCCGGGCGCGGAGCCCGGAGCGGCGCTGACCTCCGGATCTCGAGACCCGGGGCCGCCGGCCGCGCGGACCCGCCTGCACTCTGAGCCGAGCGGGGCGGTGCGGTGGCCGGCGGTGGCCGCTATGGCTCCGGCCTCAAGTGTCCGTTCAGGTCTGTCCTTCCGCCCGTTGGAACTGCGACTCCCAGAGTTTTCCTGTCCAGCTTTCAGAGGCAAAGGGAAGGGCCCTTGCCACAGCCAAGGAATCCTCCAAAAACACGTGGACAAGTTCCAGATCGCAATGCTACACCTTCTCTAACTGGGGAGAACGGTCCCTCTGCTCCAGCAGGTTTAGGTCCCTCTCACGCCTGAGTTAGGCCCCTTTGTTCTATGGAAGCCGGACCCCAATATGGGCAGTTTTGAAATTTAGGCATTTGATGCCATTGGCTGTATCTGAAAAACACAGAGGTAGAAGAGTACTGGCGTAAACAGGAAGGGTACTTTTTCTTTGTTGCAAATTCCAGGTGTGGACCCTGGAAGAGTGTATCCACTGAAGGGTGTGGAGAGGGAAATTGGAGCCTTTGGCTTTTAGGGGGAAAAAAAGAGAGAGATAAAAAGGAAAGAAGCAGAGACTAGAGGGACAGAGAGACTTTTGGGGAGAGGAGAGATGAGAATGGCAAGCCGGTAAAGAGTAGCCCGAGTTGCCCAGGCAGGGCAGAAGCCCCCTGGAAAAATGAGGTGGTGGTGCAAGAATCCATAGTAACCAGCAGAAGAGTGGCTGGTGTAGAGAGTATGGCCCTGTGTCAAGGTGGCCTGAAAAGCTAGAACCTGGAGATGGCCAGGGATTTGGAAAGCTGATTTGTGCATCAGCATTTGAAGAAAGTTGAAGCACCTAGGAGAAGCAGAGCAGCTTGAAACACTGGAGAGAGAAAATAAGACTGAAAAAAGACTGGACTTTGGAGAGTGCCTGCCTCAGGTTTGGAGGAGCAAAGGGGCACCATCATGGACATGTGTCGTTGGGACCCTTGGGCATAGAAATGGTGACTAAGGTAAGATGACTGGCCACTGGTGGCTTTAAGGACTTTTTGTTTTTCCTGTCAATATTTTCTTGTAAATAAAATCCTTTGTTAAACTGCATTTTGAGTGGCAGCTGCTACTCGTGGGTGAAGCAGACCTGTGGTTTATTGGTTGGGGGGCTTTTGCCCCTTTTGACCTGATTTCACTATCCTGATGGCTGCAGAGTTGTTAACTCAAAAAGGAACCAGTTAACCTAGAGAGGAACGGGATGTCTTGCCTGCAACTCATCCATTTCAAGGTCTATCTACTCATCCATTTCAAGGTCTATCAGTATGTGTCACAAATAACAGAAGTAACGAATTGATGAGAAACCAGTTCCCTGAGTCCCCATGACCCATGGGAAGTCCCGCCAAGATAGACCATTCCTGAGAGCCCTCTTGTTGAAAACCTCCTGACTTTCCATAGATGTTAGACGTCCCTGAGTGGTCCCGGGAGCAAATGCCAGGACGAAAGCATCCAGTGTGTCAACTAGGAAACCTTACGCTCCACTCATCTTGTTTTATTGTTTTTCATAAAGTTGGTGGATAAAGTAGTGTGTTCAGACAAGTTCTAAAGAACTTTAACACCTCAAGATGAACCCCAACATTTCTCTCTTTATTCCGGTCATTTTTGTCTCAGAGGTCTTTGAAACCATTTGCACCCATAAACATTTGCTATTCCTCGTACACCATAAAAGTAAAGTGATTTTGACAAAATTAAAGACCCCACACACACTCCAGCGCACACACCCCAAAGACCTCAAAAACGGCAACTTTTCTTCAGGATTAAGGAAATTCTGCCAATACAAACACTTTCTAATTTCTTAAGTTGTAGAATTATATAAAATTTTAGTAAAAGGTGTTTTTTTTTAATCATTAAGAAGAAAACAACTGCATTGGAAATATTTAAATATATTAAAGAATAGAAGATATACCCTTTTTTGTTTATTTCTTTGAAATATTTAAGGGTAACTTTGCCAGAAGAGGTAGGACTAATACCTGAACCGCCTTCAGAATTTTGGTCTCTGACCCCACCATATAAGATGGTATCTAACTCTTTGTAGGGGAAGATAAATCAATATATAAACATAGCTTAGGGGGATTTAGGATGCATTGACCTTGAAGCACCTAAGGTGTGTTCAACAAATAAGGCTACTCTTGAACAACACAGGTTTGAACTCTAAGGATCTACTTATACTTGAATTTTTTTCCTTCAATTCTTTCCTTTCCTCTTCCTCTTCTTCCGTTGAAAATGATAAAGATGAAATTTAAAAGTGGTTTCTTTCCTCTAGCTCAATTTCATTGTAAAAACTTAGTATGTCACATACAAAAATCTTTGTCAGCCTGTAATCCCGGCTACTTGGGAGGCTGAGGCTGGGAGTTGCCATGGTCTGTGGTACCCTGGGCAACGAGAGCCTGCGGTTCCACGGGCAAATATAGCAAGACCTAGCCTCAAAGCTTGAACTCAAAGAAACTTTTTGACCAACACCGGCAGGAGACAAGACCCCCGAAGCCCGACACCAGACCCATAAGGAAAAGCAGCAAAGCAAAGGCGAGGGGATTGGATTGGAGAGGAAGGCCTGCAGCAAGAAAACATGGACAGATCACAAACGAACATAACCTGGCCACCAAACACAATCTTAAGACTGAAAATCTAACATCAAGGGGCGCCGGGAC
>PVHY01022136.1:0-22721 GCA_004024945.1 Uropsilus gracilis
AAAAAAAAAAAAGACTGTTAGATCTGCCTGTTGCATGGCAACACTCAATAAATATTAACTATTGTTATAATATGATGATGAAAGTTATTTTGAGATAGATAAATCATACAAGGGGTTAATTGTATGGGGAAGGAATTACATTAAATTAGTGGCTAATTTAATGTAATTTATACAAATGTTGATTTATAATGCACACTTGAAGACAGTGTTATAATGCAATGTCATTTTAATAAAAATTATATGTATAAAAGAAAATACAGTTTCTAGAACATTATTTGTTTATATAGGAATTTCATTAGGTTAGGAAGAAAATCACACTTTGGAAAGGCTAGATAATAGCACATGTTGACTGGGATTTATTTTGGTTTTTTTCTGAGTGAAATTTGGTTGAAAAAAAGAGTAAAAACCCAGGGATACCACAAAGCACAATTTTACTCTTTGTTTTTCCACAGCACTTTTGAATTCATGTGGGATAAAAACTGCACGAGAGATTTCATGTGAAAAGGAAATTCCCCATAAAAAGTTCTACTCTCAGTGGGAAACTAATATGAAGTCAGAGAAAATAAGGTCACACATTTCTGTTGTGAGGAAAGATGACCCCAGTGCACTTGAAGATTTAGTTTTAAATAGCCACTTCCTGAAACCTCCAGGCTACATGGGGGTCAGAGCTAATAACTGTAAAAGCCTATTTAATCCCTATGGTGCTGTTTTATAACTGGAGCCATGGAATGTAAACTTCTTGTGTTAAGGGATAATGTGTGAAAAAGGCAAAGGGAAGGTTCCAAATCACCTTTCTTCTTTGTAAGTAAGACTGGGCTTCTCTGCTCTGGCTCTCAACAGGTGGGACACTATGCATCTCTCCAGCAATCCAGGATAAAGATCCCAGGACAGATGATGAGAGAGTCAAGGACAGATGGGGTCAAGTGGGGTTGGGATGAAAAGGGAGTCCTCCAGGCCTAGAGGGGATGGAACTCTGTGGACCAGGTCACCAGAGATTGGTGTAACTTCCCCAGTCCTTGGGGACATTTCTCAGTCAAATGCTAACTAACCACATCCTTGCTATTCCCATAATATAAACCTAGGTTCAGTCTAACAGTCTCTTCCTTTTTCCACCTCCCCAGGGTTTTCAGGCACTCTAGAGCCTCTTCCTTTATCCTCTGGCACACAGCCCTTTGAAAGATTCTGAATTTTGGGGGTTGGGGGGGGGGAGATTCTGAATTTAAACAAAATGAGCAAGAAAAAAAAATGTCCTGCCATTAATGATGGAAGAACAATGATTAAAAAATGTTCCCTCCTGTCCTTTAAGATCAGGAGGAAGTCAAGGATGGCTGCTTTACCCATTTCTCACCAACACAGTATTGAACATTTTAGCCAAAGAATTTGTGTTAGGAATAAAACAATTGGAAAGGAAAAAGTAAAATCATTTCTCTATACAGATGTCCTGATCTGGTATGTTAGAAAACCCTAAATATTCCAAAAACAAACTGTTATAACTAATGCAAGAATTTAGCTAAGTTTTAGAACACAAAATTAGCATACAAAAGTCAGTTACAGGGCCAGGCATGATGGCGCATGCCTGTAAGCGGCAGCCTAGGAATCCAAGACCAGGGCCAAGGATACAGATTAAAGTCCCGCCGGGGGCACCTAGCAAGACCTAGTTCCAGAATAATATAGCTTGGTGCGGTGGCGTGTGCCTGTAATCCCAGCTACCTGGGAAGCTGAAGCTGGGGGTTGCTTGAGTCTGTGGTACCCCAGGCAACGTGAGCCTGCGGTTCCATGGGCAAAAATAGCGAGACCTAGTCTCAAAAAATAATAATAATAAATAAAAGAAATTATCACAAATCTTTTATTTTTCCCCACCCCCTATCACCAATCTTTTATCTGGAATTATTTGTCAATAAAAGATGAGAATTTGGCGTACCACCAGCAATACAGCCTTGCAAATAAAAAAAAAGCAAAAAAAAAAAAAAAAACAAAACAACAACAACAAACAGTTGAAGGGTTAGGGGAAGAAGGAGGTTTTGTTACTCCCTCAACACCTCCACCTTCTTCCTGGTCCTTTTGTGCATTTCATCAATTAGCTGGAAAATTAATGGCAAAGAAATGAATAGTAGTCATTAGGACTACTAGTTGCCAAAAAAAAAATATCATTTTTATCATTTGCTGCTCCAAGAAAAATACAATGTTCCCAGTCTACAGTGGCTATGCTTCCTCTGGAAACAAGAATGGAGTGCCTGGTGTTGCTCCCTCACCCTATCCTCTTAAGAAACCGGGCCTTTCTTAATCCAGAGAACAGGAATTCGGTTCAGCAGCAGCAGCAGGAAGGGAGAACCTATATTTGAATCAGTCTTACATGCATTGCGTAAGCCCAGAAACCTGAGCTGTCTTCACCAATTTTGAGGAAAAACTGGGGCTGCCTATATGTGAGAGCAGTCATTGTGAAAGACAGAAACCTGACTTAGACCAGAACCTCCAAGGTCAAGGGAATGAATGCTGGCAAGGGGGAAAGCAAGGACACAACAGAAAATGAAGCTGTGATCCCAAAATGGGCAGTGTCATTTGTTCACAGAATTGAGGCAATGCTGCCATTAGCTGTATCTGAAAAACACAGGTTGAGAATGGCCTACATAGAATAAGGGTACTTCCTTGCTTTACTTTGTTGCAAACCTTGAGCTGTCCTGGTGAATGTGCAAAATTACCACCTAGGGGCTATTGTTTCAAGACCCTGGTAGGGAAGAGAAACTGGATCACCAGGACAGTATGTGAGTAGAAACTGGAGTCTCTGGTTTTTCAAGGAATTTGGGGAAGGAGATAAAGAGAAAGGAGCAAAGACTGGGGGACACAGACTTGGGAAGGGAGAGACACTAGAATGGTGGCCAGTAAAGAGCCACCATTCTAGTGTGGCCAGGTCAGGCAAAAGCCCCCTGGAAGAGTGAGCTCATGGTGGCAAGGAGCCATGCTGGGAGAGTGGATGGCAGAGAGTAGCTGGTGTGGAGAGCGTGGCACCACAGCAAGGTGGCATGGAAAGCTGGTACCTGAGAAAGCCAGGGATTTAAAAAGCTGATTTTTGCCAGCATTTGTAGAAAAAGTTTGAAGAGCCTTGGAGAAATGGAGCAGCTCTGAATGCTGAAGAGACAACAAGCAAAGAGAAGGTACTGGAGAAAGACTGGACTTTACCAAGCGCCTGCCTCAAATTTGGAGGGGCAAAGGGGCATCATGGTGGACATGTGTCTTTGGGAACTTTGGGACTAAAAATGGTGACTGATGTAAGACAACTGGCCACTTGTGGGTTTAAAAACTTTTTGTTTTCCAGGTTGGTTTTCCTTGTAAATAAAACCTTGCTGTTCAAATTGCATTTGATTGGCAACTGCTATGTGTTAAGAACCGGAAATAGCCAGGCACGGTGGCTCGTGCCTGTAAGCTTCAGCCTATGAAGCGGCCGGGGCTAGGGATTGTGGTTCGAGTCCCACCTGGGGCCCGTAGTGAGACCTAGTTCCAAAAAAATAGCTGGGTGTGGTGGTATGCGCCTGTAATCCCAGCTACCTGGGAAGCTGAGGCTGGGGATTGCTTAAGTCTGTGGTACCCCGGGCAACGAGAGCCTGTGGTTCCACGGGCAAAAATAGCCAGACCTAGTCTCAAAATTAAAAAAAAATAAAAGAACCTGAAATAATCTGGGTGACCGTCGCCGCATTTTGAAAGTGCCACTTTTTTCCTTTGGCTTGTTAGTGGGAGGCTTCTGCCCCATTTGCACCCGATTTCAAGTTTTATATAAAGTAAATTAATTCTTTCATTCTTTTAATGCATATATTTTATGAGTTATCTATTAGAGAACATATTTTATTGTTAGACACCATGTTATGTTTAATAGTGAACAGAATCACTGCATCATTAGGCATTCTGAAGTTCCGCTTCTCATCTCCCAAATAGAGTCATTTAACCACTGCACAAACTGTATTCACAGGAAGGAGCAGCTGTGTCTCAGCACAGACATCACTCAGCACTGACATCTCAGGAGAGCCTGACACCTGAGCATGCCATCAATCACTAAATCCTCCCTTTCTCGTCTAGTAGCCAGATGTCAAATCAAAGGCCCAGAACCATGCTTTGCTAGCTGATCTCCTTAAGCCTTCAACTTCCACTCTGCTTTCACCGACTCCTGGGAGGTTGCTAAGGACTTCCCCTGGTCTGCCAGAACAAGGTAACACAAAGGCACTTTCCATGTAACTATTTACAACTGAAAATGCTTGGCAGTTTCTGCTGGTGTGCGTAGATGACACTTTAAGGATATCTGACCTGTCTTTCCTGTTACTTTATACCTGCTATGGGTTGGATTATGACTCCTCCTCTGTCCCTAATCCCCCCCCCCCATGGAATGTGCCCTTATTTGCAAATAGTTTCAAGGCAATTGTAGTCAAGACATGCCCTGAGATGGTCCCTTTTCTGATATGTCTGGTGTCCTCAAGAAAAGGTGAAGCTACCACATACCCATGTTCATAGTTCGTAGTGTTGAAGTCACCCAAGGACAATCCCATACAAGCAAGAAAACAGAGGAATGGTCAGAATTTAGGTGGTGAGAATAATTCCTTCTCTAGTGCCTTCAGAGGGAGGGAGGCCCTGCTGACATTTTGGTCTTGAACTCCAGAATCCTAAGACAGTTTCTCTTGTTTCAAATCACTCATTTTGTGAGCCCGGCTAGCTCAGTAGGTAGAGCATAAGACTCTTAATCTCAGATCACTCATTTTGTGATACTCTGTTCCAGCTGCCTTAGAAAACTGATACACCTTCCAACACCCTACAGTGTACAGATAATCTAGCAATGACCTAGAGCAGATGCTAGGCATTTGGAACCTGGTGTCTGACAGACCTAGTTTGAATTGTGACCCACTTTCAGGCTTTGTGACCATAAACAGATTACTTAACATCTCTATGCCTCAGTTTCTACAATATGAAAAAAGGAAAAATGAAACTATTTCATGTGTATATTGGGAGGATATAAGAGATAGCCAGCCACCTCACGGGCTTGTTAGAATTCTGAATTGAGCCTTAGCTAGTGTGATTTTTTTTTTTTTTTTTTTGAGACTAGGTCTTGCTATTTTTGCCTGTGGAACCACAGGCTCTCGTTGCCTGGGGTACCACAGACTCAAGCAATCCCCAGCCTCAGCTTCCCAGGTAGCTGGGATTACAGGCGCGTGCCACCATGCCCAGCTGTTTTTTGGGACTAGGTTTCACTACGGGCCCTAGGCGGGACTCGAACCATGATCCCTAGCCCCGGCCGCTTCATAGGCTGAAGCTTACAGGCACGAGCCACCATGCCCGGCAGCTAGTGTGATTATTAACTGGGATCTTGGGGCACCAGTTAGAAAAAGCTTATATCCCATGCAAAATGTAACAGGAGATTTGCATGGCTTCAGGGCTAGCTTTGTGGCATGTAACTCCTGCTGTTACACAGCCCTTCCATTCAGATGGGCCCCATTCTGATTTAGTGTTCTGTGGATACCATCTTGAAGTGATTATTTTTTAAAAAGGAGCCCCATTTTCAATTTTTGTAGAACCCCACAAATTATGTAGCTGGGTCTGCCTGGCTTCTGCCGTTGTGTACATGATTTGAAAACATGTCTATACCCAGAATTTGCAGAAGAAATTTCTCTTTACTGAAGTTAAGGGACTCTCAAGAATCTGATCCCCTTATCAGCCCTAAGCCTTAATTGAACCTCCATTATATCCTTCAGCACCTCTTTCTGTAGGTTGCATTTAAATTTTCATATGTCTTTATAGCAACATTTGAATACTACATATACTTATACTTTAGAAACATCTCTTTTGCAGAAAATGTTTCCAGCTTTGAGGTAAAAGAGTAAAGGTAAGGAACTTTCGAAGCTAACTTTCTTTGTTTCCTCAGCATAGAAATGTCTTCTGTACCATTTAAAGCGTCCTCAAAACAAGACATACTTTTATTTTTAGCCCAGAGTGGCAATTTGGCTGCTTTAGCCACCTTTACCTAAGCTTTCAGGAATTTTTCTGCCTTAACAATTTAATTCAACAAATATACACCAAGGGCCTACTTTTTTTTTTTTTTTTTTTTTTTGAGACTAGGTCTCGCTATTTTTGCCCGTGGAACCACAGGCTCTCATTGCCCGAGGTACCACGGACTCAAGCAATCCCCAGCCTCAGCTTCCCAGGTACCTGGGATTATAGGCGCGCACCACCACGCTCAGCTATTTTTTTGGAACTAGGTCTCCCTATGGGCCCCAGGCAGGACTCGAACCGCGATCCCTAGACCCGGCCTCTTCATACGCTGAAGCTTATAGACATGAACCACCATGCCCGGCCCCTAGGGCCTACCTTAAGCAAGTTCTCTTCTAAGTTCTGAGGAGGTTATTCGGAACACAAGAGGCTGGCATAGATAAGATGGACTGGGTCAGGGGGGTAGGGACCTGCTTAGCTGTTTTATTTGGAGTGGTCAGAGACACCCTCTCTGCAGGGCAGGATGAGAATAAAATAATAATCCAGGGCACTATTTTATTCCAAAACCCAGAACAGCTCTGCAAAGTCAGTTTAGAAGGTTGCTATCAACCAGCACACTACAAATTGATAAAACTAGACAGGATTAAAGAGAGGGAAAAAACTCTGCTTCTATCTATGAATACTAAAAAATGTTTGTCAAAAACTGATGTGAGAAGAGTGGATTGAATGACAACATGGAAGAAGACCCCTTGAAGTCAACGGCCATGAACCCTTCGACACGGTTATGACTGCCTGGCCATGCTCATCTGCCTGTATAGGGGCTGACTTAGCTAAGAGAGGCCCTGGAGCTAGAGTAAGGAGAGAATTCAGGTTCACAGAAAGGTTAGCGTCTCAGACCATGGGGTTGATCTAGAAAAGAGGACATAAGGCAGAAGAACTACTAAAAGGTGGGGCAGAGTTAATGAATTATAAAGAGCAGAGGCGGTTGAGGCTGAACAACCGTACCAGAAAAGCAAGATTTCGCATATCTTCCACAAGACTAAAGGTAAGACGTTCCCTTCATGAATGTTCATTTAGCAGAGATTTTGTTCAGTGGTTTGTTCAAAATGCCTTATCAATAAAAAGCATTCTCAAAAAATAAATAAACAAACAATAAATAAATAATAAAGAACATTCTCTTCGCTTCAGCGTTTGACTTTTCACATGGTTTGTAAAAATGTTTGAAATGGAATGGTATCATATCCTGGCCAATTTTCCCATCACATAGCAAAAATTTTCCTCAATGGCAGTTTTTTTTTTTTTTTTTTTTAGACTAGGTTTTGCTATTTTTGCCCTTGGAACTGCAGGCTTTCATTGCCCGGGGTACCACAGACTCAAGCAATCCCCAGCCTCAGCTTCCCAGGTAGCTGGGATTATAGGCACCACCACCACGCCCAGGTATTTTGGAACTAGGTCTCCCTACGGGCCCCAGGCGGGACTCGAACCGCGATCCCTAGCCCCGGCCACTTCATAGGCTGAAACTTATAAGCACGAGCCACCATGCCCGGCCTCTCAATGGCAGTTTTATTAAATTAAATCCTAATGATATAACTGGGAATTACTTTCAGTTCAGTCAATCTTTAACAAATATTTTGCTGTTTATTGATTTTTGTTTCTAGAATATTTATTTCATAAACATGTCATAATCCTTGGGAAACTTGGTTTCATAAAAAAAAGTCTTCATTCTTGTGCCAGGCTCTTTTGCTCCCTCTGAAACAAATGAGTATTGCTTTCTCAAAAGTCCTTCATACTTTCACAGCACATTCTTTTGTGAAATATACAAGACACATGCAAAATTTTAAAGACTAGCTAATACCCAGAAGTTTAAATGAACTCATGGGAAAATAGTAAAATGTTACCTTTTCCTTTTATACTATTCATTTACTTTTATCCTTATGGTTAATTGCATTTGCATTGTTATTTTAATGTTTCCTTGATTCTTACACTAAATGAAAAATTTCTTAGGGAAAAACTAAAAAATGGGATTGATTCTCACCTTACATCAACAACTCAAGTTAGACCTCACTGATAAATCTCTTGAGACCCTGAATCGTAATGTCTAAAATCTGATCCACATGGTCCTGCTGCATTATTCTGACTTGTGGCAAGAAGGTAGTGCCAGTTACCACAGGCTCAGAAAAGCAGATGAACATAATTCTTTCTAGTGGCACAACATTGGTAGGCTCTGCAGGTTAAAATACAACCCTGGTAATAATGTGTTCCCCCTCTGAAGGTTCCTGAGACCGGCCAATTTGAAACAATTTTTATATCTCACCATTTTGCACCATCACAGCTAGGGATCCCACTGGCCCAGTGGCAAGTCTTGTGCACCCGGTCAAAAGTGGGAGGAGATGATGACTATGAATGCTTACATGTATTCAAGGAGTGTTACATGCATTTATGATCTATTTACTTAACAAATGACTGGCTTGAAGAATGAGGGTGTGTGTTGCCATTACTTGTCATGATTAAGAAATTCTCCTTCAGAACATTATATTCTCTGTCTCCTAGACCCATGGTTCTTTAATGACCTCCATCTTACACTTCATCAGTTACTCTTCAAGGAACCTGGAGCCAACAATAGCAAAGACAAAAACACTTTTCAAGAAGGATACTTATATACTGTAGGCATCCTGCAATTACATTGAGTATTTCTAATAAGGCTTAGGAGTATACAAATCTGCAGAACTTTGGAAACTTGGCTGGGAAGAATTAAAATGGTTTCTGGAAGAAACTACTGCCCAAGAAAGAAACATTCATTTAAATCTTAATGCCCATGGTGCAAGTTTGGGTTGCTCAGAGGGTACACTGAAGGTGGCCAGTTGTGAGCAGAGCTGCTATCCTGGTGGGGTTCACTTCAGACTGCTGTTAGGTGCCCCGCCTGAACTCGTGAGTGCTGAGGGCAGGGAAGACCCAGGCACAACAGTCATGGTTAGGTACCTCTGACCACTGAGCAGTTTCTGGAGGTGACTGTTTACTATACAAACCCTTCTGAAACTTGTAGTTCGTTGTTCATTATTAGGGAAACCACTGGGACTGTGATGACAGTGGTGAAGAGGTCTTCATTGAACTTCATAGAATTCTAACCCTGCCACAACCCAACCTAAGTTGGCAGAAACTTTAGAAAAAATCCTTTTTCCCCTAAAGAAATTTTTCCCCTAAAGAAATCTTCACTTAGTGTAAGAATCAAGGAAACAATATAATTATGCAGATGCAAATAGTTCAATACTGGAATTCTGGCCTGGCCCAATATTGGAATGCCCTCCACAGTGTGCATTTTTAGAATTCAGGGACTTTCTAATGCAGGAAGTAGACTAACCTTGTATATGGTTTCAGTTTTTTGCAAGATGTTTCTTTTTCAGAGGAAATCGTCCTTCCTGTACCTTTCACACAGGAGTCTCATAATTCCTGCAGGATGGTTAGAACCCAACTGTGTCAATATTGGGAATATACATGAGTCATTTTAGAAAAGATTCAGAATTTGCTCTCTTTCTCGGGCAGAATATGCTGCAAGCACTGTGAAATAGTTGAGTCCTGTAGATAAACTCATCATATCAATGCCTGGAATCCAGAATGGTCTTCAGATGATGTGAAGCTAATATTTATAAAGCAGGCCATGACTGAATAATCTCTGGTGATCATCAGAAAAGACTTTGTCTTAATTTTGGCTAAGACCCCTAGAAGCTGAGAGCAAAGTAACAGGTTATCAAATGGTGCTCAGAAGTGATATTCTAAACCATCTACACAGAATTTGTGAAGGCAGAGTGTTTTGGAACTTGAACCTATCACCTACTTTAAGTTGTAAAGAAGGCTGAAGTTAAAGAAAGTGAGGAGAGATAATTCCACTGAATAAAGTTGGATTTTCAATTGGAAAATTTGACTTCAGTTCCTGGAGCTGGTGGACACAAAGATTATATAGATGTAGGCCTGGGCAAGTCTAAAAACAGAAAATGATCAACCATGGGCAGAGCAGTGGCTCCAGGGGAATTACCCCATTCTGAGGCTGTTACCCTCAGAATTTCTCAGGGAAGAGCTACCTGCAGGGAAAGCACTGACTGGCATGGAGTGCAATGAAGGGGGTGAGGTTCACAAGCATTCTGGGAAGGGTAATAAGATCCCTACATAGAGAGTCTGTGTGAAGTGGGTTATCCAAAACTGAAGACTTAAGATAGACTTGTAAGTAGAGAGGTGGAGGAGGCAGTGCCAACATTTAAAACTGCAGGTGAAACCTCAACAATGGGAAGACTCCAGGAAACATCTATAAACATCTGAAAGCATCTATAAAGATGTCAGCTGCAAATATCTGTGCAGCCTAGCAAGTAAAAAAGATTAGTAGAGAATCATTAACAGAAGACAGCTGAAGTTGAAGACATAAAAAGATGGAAAACTATGCTAAAGCTTCCCAGTAAAAACCAAGGAGAATGCTGTTGAAGTCTTAGGAGAATGACAGAAGAAACCACCTCAACGGCTGTGTTAAAATCCATAAAGAGCCTGGCATGGGGGCGCATGCCTGTAAGTGGCAGCCTAGGAAGCCACAGCAAGGACCAGGGATCATGATTCAAGTCCCGCTCAGGGCAACGTAGAAAGACTTAGTTCCAAAAAAATAGCTGGGTGTGGTGGGGCGCACCTGTAATCCCAGCTACCTGGGAAGCTGAGGCTGGGAATTGCTTGAGTCTGTGGTACTCCAAGCAACATGAGCCCCCAGTTCCATAGGCAAAAATAGCAAGACTTAGTCTCAAAAAAAAAAAAAAATCCATAAGGAATGTCACACCATGAACAAGCTGCTTTGACATCTGAGGCAGGACTGACTTGTCTTGCCAGAGAAGTCGATGCTCAGTGGAAAATGTTCAGTATAAAACACTTGGATGGAGTTTCTTCTGAAGTCATCCCCAAACTAGCTGCTTAGGATAAATACCCAGAAGCTGCTCTTAGAAGTAACTGAGAGATGAGTCACCTACTCACCTACTGGTTAAAAAAAAAATGAGTAGGAATGTTTCACCTCTGTTCCTACCTTGCATCACATAGGCAGCAGGTGAGGGCCTGGACCTCATGTGACAAGAGCCAGCTGAAATTCAGGCTGTGATGAAAAGTGACCCTCTGCCAGTGGCACCTTTGTACAGACCCACAGAGTGACCTCAGGGTGTTTCCAACCTGGGCAAGGCAGGCAGGAAAACAGGTTTCTTTCTGCCATTCAAAGACTCTCTTGGAGCTGGACCTGGTGGTGCATGCCTTTTATCCAAGCGCTGGGAGGCAAGAGGCTTGGGATTGCTTGAGTTTGCGGGTTCAATATCACCCTGGGAAGCATAGCAAGACCTGGTTTCGAAAAAAGCAGCCAGATGCCATGGCAGTTGCCTGTAATCCCAGGTACCTGGGAGGTTTAAGTGGGGGATCGCTTGAGTCCATGGTACCCTGGGCAATATAGTGAGACTTAGTATCCAAAAAAAACAACAACAACAACAACAACAAACAAACCAAAAAAACACACACAAAGACTCTCTTGGGCTTGAATGATGGCTGGCACTGTCTTGCCACAGGGCTGCCCTCAGACTGGGAACGCAGCCCTGGTAGGCAGGCACCTGGAGGTACCTGAGGAGCTGCGGTGCACAGGAACTGCCTGGATCAACCATCAGGAGAAAGCAAGATACAGCCACTGGCCCCAACAAAAAAAGAGTGACATATTTCACTGTGAATATGCCAGGCACACCTCTGAACTATCTCCACAGGGCAGATGAAGTTACTGCTCTATTTCACCACCCTGCAGACAGCTGAAACCCACTCACCAGGACTGCTCACCCAGCTCTAGTCCTCAAGTTTAGTTAATCCTGTAACTCTCTAGAACTTTGAGGTCTGTTCTTTTTGCTCTACCCCAGAGGTGAGATGATCACTACCAGCCACACCCCTTCTTACCTGAAATTACTGACCTGATTCAGTAAACTGTGAAAGACATTGTGCATGAGGGTTTCTAACAAAGAACTGGCCTGAGACATCATCACATCTTGGGGGTTATTTGAATATGTGAGATCATTTCATTTAGGACCCTGTAGAAGATACATGATGAGCTTTCTCATGAAATAAGTAACTATAGTGTGACCAGGAATGACCCATTAAGTCATATGTCAGCGCTGGGGACAAAGAATGAGTAAGCAACTGCTGTTCCACACATCATAAGCAGAGATCACAAGACATGAAGGACAGGTTATTCTTCCAAAGCTGCTTACCCTGTCAGCTGCTGAGGTTGACAATAAGCACCCCAGATTGTGGCAACTGCTGCCATTCTCTGCCCTGTCCTCTCACTTGCCTGTACCATCTTCACACACTCCCACAACCAGCACCTTCATGTCTGCGGGAGGATGACTTTCAAGCCTATGGGACCTGCTTGGTCTGCATGCAGAGAGAGCTGGAAGTGTGTAAGACAGCCCTTAAAGACTGACCATGCAGGGGTATAGCTTTCCCGGGAAGCTGGCCCCTGACCTGGCACATCTGGTGGAGACTACAGAACTTTGCTGTGAAAACCTGTGCTTAGCTCCTGTAACAGACAAAGGGCGACTGAGATCCTACTTCAACTAAAAAGGCAGGAAACAGCTTCTGACAGGTCCTGAGCATTCATCTGAGACAGGATCATGATACTCAAAGCAACAGAGGATCAGTTTCCTGCCCAGACACTCCCTGTAGTCTGATTCTTTAAGACAAAATATTGTCTTAAATTGCCCTCAGTTTGTTCTGAAAGTACAGCATTTCTTCACTCCCTAAGCTGAATGTCCTCAGAAGGTCTGAACCACTTCTTCCTCCCTCTTCCCACTTTGCAGAAGCCAGCAGGGAACTTTGCCCTTTTTTTTTTTTTTGAGACTAGGTCTCGCCATTTTTTGCCTGTGGGACCCCACGCTCTCATTGCCCAGCATTCCAGAGTCAAGCAATCCCCAGTCTCAGCTGCCCAGGTAGCTGGGATTACAGGTGCGTGCCACCACTTCCAGCAATTTTTTGGAACTAGGTCTCACTGCGGGTCCCAGGCAGGACTTGAACCGCATTCCCTAGCCCCTGCCGCTTCACAGGCTGAAGCTTACAGGCACAAGCCACCGTGCCTGGCCTGAACTTTGCCTTCTAAGTGGAGTCATTATAAATGATGTGTTCTAGGCCAGGCATGGTGGCGCATGCCTATAGGTGGCAGCCTAGGAAGCCATAGCCAGGGCCAGGGATTGTGGTTCGAGTCCCACTGGGAGCACATTGCAAGACCTACTCCCTAAAAATGGCTGGGCATGGTGGCGCGCACCTATAATCCCAGCTACCTGGGAAGCTGAGGCTGGAGATTGCTTGAGTCTGTGGTACCCCAGGCTACATGAGCCTGTAGTTCCTCGGGCAAAAATAGCGAGACCTAGTCTCCAAATTCAATCAATCAATCAATCAATCAATCAATAAAATAAATGATGTGTTCTTTTCTACACTTTTGATTCTCATTCTCTGCCCTGGACACTCCACTTAACTGAAACCCATGTTACCAGCTAACGCTAACTAATCCATACATTATATATAATCCCTTCCACTGAGAGTCCAGGTGTAATACTGAGTCAAAAGACCTAAATACCCTTCACCCCATCCTTGTGCTAGATTAATAAATAAAAAAGGCATGAGCCTCTGTCTTTGTTCTCCTTTGGCTCTCTAGATTGACAAGGGGAAAACAACTGCCAAGGAAAATAACAGAAAACCTTAATTAAGTGTTTTCAAGTTCAAACTCATACAAATGTGTCTCTAGAACTAGGTAGTGACCCCAATATCCTAATCTCACCAGTATTTTAAGTATCCCCTGCTATGCTGGAGGTCCCTTTAAGTTAGGAATTACAGAGGGGTACCTGCATATGTCAGGTGGCAATGGAACCCAAGGTTTGGGAGTCAGCCAAGATCCCACACCTCCCAGCAGTGCTCAGGCCGAAAGCTGGAGGCCACTGTCTCTCTACTGGACAGGTCAGGTCTGTGCCTTCTCCATGTACTCTGCTGAACTATGAAATGTGTAGTCTCCTTACTGAGGCTAAGTGGTTAAAATAGCCTCAGACCTTAAGAGCAGAAAAAAAGGAAAAAACTTATCTGAACTTTTCCTCAGACTTGCTTAACAACACCGCAGAGTCTGGAGGCTTATTGACTAACCTTGAGCTGAGTTTCAAGACTGGTGGGAGTTGGGAAACATAAATGTTATTAAAAACTCCAGTTATCTGAAGAATGCTTTTCCATTCTTCGTATATGACCTTCCCTCTAACTAGCCAATGAATTTCTACCAAGTACTAAGGTCTTTGCCCTGGCCCATTCCTTGGTCAATAAAATTCAACTCCTATGTTCTTTGACCCAGTTGCCACATCTATATAATGTCATTTCTTTTATTAATTGAGAAGACAGATTTGAATTTACCTCCTTTCCAATCAGTTCACAATAAAGATTATTTCTAGGCCGGGCACAGTGGCTCATGCTTGTAAGCTTCAGCCTATGAAGCGGCCGGGGCTAGGGATCGCGGTTCGAGTCCCGCCTGGGATCTGTAGCGAGACCTAGTTCCAAAAAAATAGCTGGGCGTGGTGGTGTGCGCCTGTAATCTCAGCTACCTGGGAAGCTGAGGCTGGGGATGGCTTGAGTCTGTGGTACCCCGGGCAATGAGAGCCTGCGGTTCCACAGGCAAAAATAGGAGGACCTAATAATAAATAAATAGATAGATAGATAGATAGATAGATAGATAGATAAGTAAATAAGTAAGTAAGTAAGTAATAAAGATTATTTCTATTCTCAAAATCTAATGTCGTGATACCATTTTCCATGCATTTAGGTAGTGAACTCATTTACTTAGTAACAGTCTGGATATGTACAACCAACACCTGGAAATTTTCTTTTCTTTTCTCTTTTTTTGAGACTAGGTCTCGCTATTTTTGCCCATGGAACCGCAGGCTCTCGTTGCCTGGGATTATAGGCGCGCACCACCATGCCCAGCTGTTTTTTTAGGAACTAGGTCTGGCTACCGGCCCCAGGTGGGACTCGAACCGCGATCCCTAGCCCCGGCCGCTTCATAGGCTGAAGCTTACAGGCATGTAAGCCACCATGCCCAGCCACCTGGAAATTTTCATTCCATTTGTGGTTTACTAGAGAACTAGGATGTCTTCCCAAACTGGTATTAGACTTAGTATAAATCCTACAAAAAAATTTTTGGTTGGAAGAATTAATGATGAATATTGCCAAGAAATGTTGCGGGTAGCTTGGAAGAAAGAGAGATAAAGGGATAGGAAATGGAGTAGGACTTGTCTTTCCATATACAGCAAGTATCACAGAGCTGGGGAGAGGAGGGTATATTCATGGAAAGATCCTGGTTCTGGAGGTAACCTACTAGAGAAAAAAAATGAATTCAGTAGTACCCTTACTTCATAAATTGCCCAGCAAAGTGGATTTAAAAAGTCATTGATAAAAATGAAAGCACAAAAATCAGAAGAAACTATAAATGCTAATTGTATGAGAGTGTAGAAGGCTTTCTGAGCACAGGAATCATTAAAGAAAACCAAAGGAAAACACAAACCTTTAACAACACAAAAGGTTAAAGTATAAAAATTCATGCAATGGAAACAAGTTATGAGTACTCAGCACTTAAGAGAAATGTCTGTTGTAAGACCTAAAATCTTTTTTTTTTTTTGAGACTAGATCTCGCTATTTTTGCCCATGGAACTGCAGGCTCTCATTGCTCAGGGTACCACGGACTCAAGCAATCCCCAGCCTCAGCTTCCCAGGTAGCTGGGATTATAGGTGCGCACCACCACACCCAGCTATTTTTTTGGAACTAGGTCTCGCTACGGGCCCCAGGCGGGACTCGAACCGCAATCCCTAGCCCTGGTCGCTTCATAGGCTGAAGCTTACAGGCACGAGCCACCGTGCCTGGCCCTTGTAAGACCTAAAATCTTAAGATACATAGAAGAAAATATACTCCATCATATCAACTTCAGAAACATCCTAGGGAACTTATTTCCAGAGGAAAGTGAAACAAAAACAAGACTACAAACAGCTGGAACTATATCAAACTAAAAAGGTTCTGTACAGCAAAAGAGAAGCAACCAAGATAAAGAGACACCTTGCTGAATGGGAGAAAATATTTGTATGCTTTACATGTGATAAGGGATTGATACCAAAGATCTACAAAGAGGTCATACAACTCACTCAATCAAAAAATAGGCAGAAAAGTTAAATAGATGCTTCTCCAAAGAAGTAATGCAATATGAAAAAAGAAGATATGCAAATGGCTAATGCTCATCATCACTTATCAGAGAATGTAAATCAAAACCACAATGTGATAACACCTTACACTTGTGAGAATGGCCCATATTAAAAAAAAAAACACGCAATAACAAATACTGAAGAAGATGTACAGAAAAAGGAGCCCTCTTACACTGCTGATGGGAGTGTTAACCAGTTCAATCATTATAGAAAGTTATTTGGAAGTTCCTTAAAACACTAAAAATAGATCTACAATATGACCATCAATTCCATTCCTAGGCATCTATCCAAAGAACACAAAACACTAATTCAAGAGGGAACATACACTCCTATGTTCATTGCAGCACTATTTACAATAGTCACACTATGGAAACAACTTAAATGCCCCCAAATAAATGAGTGGAACAAGAAGATGTGGAATATTTCCACAGTGGAATACTGCTCAGTGATCAAACAAGATAAACTCATGCCACTTGTAGCAACATGGATGGAGCTTGGAAGGAATTGTGTTTGGTGAAATAAATCAGAAGGAAAAAGATAAATATCTGATGGTTTCTCTTATATGTGGAATATAGAGAAACCAAACAAAGGGTCAGGAAAAAAGACAAACATTGCAATCTGACTATCGGTCTGAGGCATCCGGGAGGGGATAGGCATAGAGAAAGGTGAAAACTGGGGGAGGAAGAGTACAGGGGTCTGTGGTGATGGATCATGGGTGCTGTGGTGGCAGGATAACTACAGAAACTATACCTGAGGGGAGAAATCAAACACTCCAAAAATCAATAGTGATATAAGACCAAAAAAAAACTTTTTCCAAAAACAAACTTTAAAAAGCCTCATTTCCCTTAAACGGGGATTGAAATCCCAGAACACAAAGTTCCAAATCTGTATAGACATGTACACTGCAATGGCCTAGTTTGGTTTTAGCCACTGGTATCACCTTTAAATAACAAAGAGTAAGAGAGAGAGAGAAGAGTATGAATAGTGAGGTAAGGAATGTGATTTAAATGACATCTCACTTATCCACAAGGTGTAGAACTTAAGACACAGCCCAAAGTGGTCTCTGAGACATGACTTCTAGATCTGGGCCTGCTGGGAAATTCAGACCCTGGCTGATTTCCAGGACCAGGTTCATGTCCAATTCAGGTTATGAAAGTGCCCCTTGATTACAATAGAGGAGAGACAATTCCCTTGATTCATTTTTCAAAACTGTTCTTATAAGTAAACTGGAATTTAAATGGAATGGGGAGTCAGCTCTTTGGGGGAAAATCTGTTATTTCTTCAATAATGATGCAGCCATTATCTAAACAATTTAAATTTTTGGATTTCTATATTTTGTATTCCAAATTTTTTCATGAAAGCATATATATTATCTGAAAATCAAAATGTTTATGCATTCACTAGGTTTAACCTACTGGTTATTAAAAGAATTAATTAAAGGATTTAATTTATTAAAAATAGAAAATACCAACATTTCCACCAAGATTGTTTCTTAAAATGTTCAGCTTTTGAGAATTTTAGGTGAGGTGGTGTCTACATGTAAATGCTTTCATATACTGTTTTTCTGTTTGTTTGTTTGTATTTTTCCTTTTGAGACTAGGTCTCGCTTTGTTGCCTGGGGTACCCGGGACTAAAGCAATCCCCAGCCTCAGCTTCCCAGGCCCACACCACCAGGCCCAGCTATTTTTTGAGACTGGGTCTCACTATGTTGACCCAGGAGGGTCTTGAACCCACGCACTCCTCTCCAAGTGATTCCTAGTCTCAGCCTCGCGCTTTGTAGACTACGATTAAAGGCACGTGCCACCGTATCCAGCCACTTTCATATAATGTTACTTGACCTCATGTTATGTTCAAATTAAAATGAGATAGAAGTTCATAGCATTAGTGAGAATACCTCCTGAATTAGTTTCTCATGTGGAAATCATAAAGCTCAGCAATATTATTCAAATTATTTTATAGACAGTTTCAAAATATAAATCAGGATACCTTTAGAATCTTTCCTATAGCTTTTAGAGGTATGCAGATTTACTAATGAGGGTCCTTCCCTCTAAAATTATTATTGACCAACTCGGACATGGTGGCACATGCTTGTAAGTGACAGCTTATGGAGTCATAGCTGGGTCTGGAGATCAAGGTTCGAGTCCCGCCCAACATAGCAAGACCTAGTCCCCCAAAAAATATCTGGGCTTGGTGGTGGGCACATGCCTGTAATTCCAGCTACCTGGGAAGCTGAGGCTGGGGATTGCTTGAGTCCATGGTACCCCACGCAACATGAGCCTGCGGTTCCACAGGCAAAAATAGCGAGACCTAGTCTCAAAATAAATAAATAAATAAAAATTGACCAGAATAAGAGATCTCACAAAGGGAACAAAGTATAGCAAAGCAATCTGTTGCCTGCCTGCAGATAAAAGCTAGTCTTTTCGCAGTCACTGAACACCAAAAAGTCATATAAAGATTTAACGGTGGATACCCAGCCTTTGCTCTTTATAATGCATTCTTTAGTAAAATCCATCTTTGCTTTCCTCTAGCATCAGCATATCTGTCGTTCCTGACAACATAAAATTAGAAGAATAATTACATTCTTAGTGCCAGTGACTCACTGTTTCTACCTATATAAAAGAGATTTAAACCTGTGTTTATTGGAACAGGTCTCACAGTAAAACCTGTTGGATTGCTACCTTGGTTCGAAATCTTACTTTGATTATATAGTACATTCTTGTTTAACTATTATTGAGATTATATTTAAAGTTAACAAAAGCATTCAACAAAATGTCTCTGTTTAGTTTTTTACCAAGCTATGAGCAAGTTTAAAAAGCATTTCTACTACTGCAACACACACACACACACACACACACACAAACACAATAAAATTTAATCACTTGCATTCAATAGTAATGCTGTTGAGTTGGTTTGTTAGTGGTTATATTAACATGTATGCTCCTGTTCATATCATACATTTATTTTATATTATACACTCATATTAAAAATCATTAATAAGAGTAAAATACAAATATTAAATCATGTTGTATATCTGAAAAATACATTATGCCAATTATACCTTTATCAAAAAGTTATCTCAAAAACTTTTGTATTGATTGCATGTTGAAATTATATTTTGTTGGATGTAATGTTTAAGTAAAATAATTTAAAACATTTAAAAATACTTAGCAACAAAGACCTTGACCAATTACAACAGTTGTTGGACAAAAGCTGGCAGTTTCAAAGCACAGCATTACCCAGTTTAATTATCAGTGCAGACTCTTCCTATCCCTCTCCCTGGCTTTTTGATTTCCCTCTCTGACCCCAGAGGAGGGTTTCAAGATTCTGCTTTAACTCCTTTCTGCTTAACCCTTGACCTTCTCTGGATAAATTCATCCCCACTTCCATAATTTCCCAATGATACCCATGTCTCTTGTTTATTGAAAAGTTCTATGTAGGTAATTTAAAGGTATCTTAACTCAAAAGGTTAAAAAACCACCCTAGGTATTTTCCTCCCCATTCTCTTCCTTGCCTCATCTACACACACCCCTTAACACCCACCATCCCTACCGCACCCTGGAGAATGGGGTATGAACTGAAAGGTTCATTTTTCTGGAAGCATCCCTTTTCTTGACTTCTGTAACACCGCCCTATTCAATATCATCTCTAAACAACACTACTTTCCATGTTTTGGAAAAATCTATGAAGTTAATTTTGAGATGAATTTAACCAATAGTGGAAATCTAGAAATGTCTGCAATTAAATTCAGCTGGCCTCTCCCTTTGCCCCCAATATCCCTTTTCCAGAGCTCCTTATTAGTCCACAAGGGCCTTCTGAATCCCTGATAAACTAATGCTGACTTCTGGGCTCATTTCTCTTAAATGCAGTGAAGCCTGAATAGCCAGAATGCTAGTGTGCAGACAGCAGCTCACAGTAGGATGCAGGCACACTCTCACTTCAAACACCTGATCTTAAACAGTGGGAACAAAGGTAGTGGGCTGCTTCTCCCACAAGGAAGGGTCAGGCATCAGCAGTCCTTTGTTCTAGGTCCCAGGCTCCCAGGGATGGTGCTACCTTTTCAAGAATAAATGCAGACACTGACACTCTGTACAATCCATATCTCAGCTCCAGAGGAGTAAGTGAGAATTGAAAACTCAGGCACATTTTCCCGATTAATGAAGTTGCCCTACCAAGATGTGCCATCAGTTCAAGAACCCCTAAATTTCCATTCCATACACATACCTTCATCAGAAGCATTCTCAGGCCAGTTTAGATGAAATCAGTCAGCTAGAGACTCTCCCTGTCTGTACTGTTTGCCCAACTCCTTAGGTTCCCACATCTCTGGTTGAATCCTGGAGAACTGACACTTTATCAGACACACAAAAGCTGGCAATCAACAATTTACTCTCAATTTACTCTAAATTGCAAAAGGGAAGTACTGTGCTTTTGGGGTTTTGTTTTGTTTTTTTTTTTGAGACTAGGTCTCGCTATTTTTGCCCATGGAACTGTAGGCTCTCGTTGCCCGGGGTACCACAGATTCAAGCAATCCCTAGCCTCAGCTTCCCAGGTAGCTGAGATTACAGGTGCGCGCCACCACGCCCAGCTATTTTTTTGGAATTAGGTCTCGCTATGGGCCCCAGGAGGGATTCAAACCACGATTCCTAGCCCCAGCAGCTTCATAGGCTGAAGCTTACAGACACGAGCCACCGTGCCCAGCAGTACTGTGCCTTTGTAATGTCCATAATATATCCCTTTATTATGCTGAGAACAGTTTCTTAGAAAACTGCTTAGTGTCATGTTTGGATGAACTAAGCAACAAATAAAAAAGTGGAGCCCTTCATAACTCTGGACCAAGAAGATGCTTCACGATTATTCTGTGGCAAAATGAAGCTAGCAAACATCCTATGCCATAATACATGTAATACTACAGAGGCCTGGTTTCCCTTGGTATCAGAAAGGCACTGCAGTGGAGATTCTGCTCAACATTAACATTTCTGTAATTTACTGTAACTCTTGGAGAATTCTCTAGTAAAGTTGCATCCTAAAACACAATGTGGTGAATTCTGCTCTAGATACACGCTGCCTGAGGTGTGCTCTGAGTTTGACCTCTCTAGCAAGTCAGCTGTGAGAAACGATTACTAGAACAGGAGCCAGGCTTCTGTTCTCAACAGCCAGATAGAATTAAGAGTCCTGTGAGAAACAACTGTGAATGCATTTTATAAAGTGCTATAAAAATATTATCTGCTAGGTTGTTCTAGCTGTGTAACTCCTCTAAATGCATTTGCAAAATGAAACTGCATTGTCTAATGTGTACTTGTCATTGTCAGACCTCATAAATCTCCAGGTAGGGAACAGACAAAGCTGGGTTATTGGGCCCCACTGTTCCTATTATGAGGTCTAAGAACAGCCTATCTTTATTTAAAATGTTATTTTGGTCACTGTGGATCCTCACATTACATTAGATTTTTTAAATACTTCATTAAAATAATATTTATTTTAAAACCATATTTTACTTACAGGGCGCTGTCAAGTGTTTGCTTACTTTTTGCTATAATATTTACAAATCCTAGGGGGTAGGAATGTGCTCTGAGGCTTTCTTACTGATGACAGCAAGTTCCTAAGAAACCCCAAAGAGCCTGACCCCCTCAGGCCTGCAAAGTGCAGCGTCACAGTGAGTGGTTTGTGTGTGTATCTCTGCAGAATTAGGAAAGCCCCCAAGGACTTAAGGGCTCTGAGAAGAGAGGTGTCTCCTAGGGCCCCAGGAGTGAGGGGGGCGGCTCGCCCAGTATTTTTTGGCAGCATATCCCAAGTTTTAAAGCTGAAATCTGCAAACCCTGCAGTCACCCGACCGTCTAGGGGCGCCCCGCGGCGAGTGGGTGGACACAGCTCCGGTGGGAGCCGAGGCCAAGGGTGGAGACCAAGTCCAGAAAGGGTGTGGGGAGGCCTCAAAGTGGGAAGGTGGCCCCATCTCTTCCTCCCTTCCCGTCGGGAATGCGGGGGCTCCCCCTCTTCTGGAGCCGCCATCAATCATCACGACAGCCTAAGAGCCCCCTAACCCGCCCCCAAGCCGGACTCCCCGTATTTTCCAGCCAGCTTCTTCCCGGACTGAAGTCTCTGACCGAGCGTGTGCCCTGCCATCAGGATGGGTTCACGGACCCGGCGGTCCCGCGCAGCGCACCGGCTGTACGACCTCGGGTTCGACCCGCGAGCACAGGCGCAGGGAGCCCTAGGCTTGAACCAGGACCTCCGGTGGTAGAACTTGACCAGGGTTTCTACCTCCTCCGCTGGCGCAAAGGCACCCACACCCACACCTGGAGCTAAGCCGGACGCAGTCTCCGATCGCCCCTCACCCCACCCCCAGAGGTCAGCTGAGGACACCCCACCACCCGGCCTGGGCCAGCAGCCGTCAGGCAGCGACCAATGTACTCCTCTCCGAGACCCTACACCCGGCGTCCCTTCCCCCACCTGCCCCGAAGACCCCAGAGGACGCTCCTAATATCCACCAGGTTTCC
>PVHY01022137.1:0-22838 GCA_004024945.1 Uropsilus gracilis
GGGGGGGGGGGGGGGGGTCGACAGGGGTAAGGTGCGTGGAGAACAACAATTGGGCCCCCCCGGGAAAAGAGAGAACAGAGAGAACCGGGAAGTGAGGCAGAGATAGCGGGGCACAGAGATGGAGATACAGCGAGAGATAGAGAGGCATGGGGGAGACAGAGACAGCAAAAAAGAAAAACAAAAGACAAAAAGGCTTGTTAGTCAACTTGCTGCCCCACCAGGTCTGGCCGCGTCCTCAAACCTAGTCTAACTGCGGCAGATCCCACCCTTCCTTGCCTGCACCCCTGGCTAGGTCTCCAGCATCTGTCCCTGGGGACTCATACCCGAGCTCTTAAGAGCTTCACCCTCTTTTTTTTGTTTGTTTGTTTGTTTGTTTGTTTTTGAGACTCGGTCTCACTATGTTGCCCCAGGCGGGTCTCAAACCCAGGGACTCAAGCGATTCCTAGTTTTGGACACGCTCTAGGCTGCATTTAAAGGCACGCGCCACCGTGCCCTGCTCGCACTCTATTTCTGCTAAACCCCACACACTCACGACAGAAGCCGGATGTCCTCCATGGCAGCAGGTGAACGCCCAGGGCCTGACAGGCCACAGAGTAGGCAGCCAGGGCCCTGCAGACCGCGCTGTGGCCACCGCTCCGGCGACACACATCCTCCAAGCAATCACTGAAGAATGGGAGTGGGTCCAGCACCGAGTAGCATGGCCCCAGGGGACCCTTGGTGGAGGCCAGCAGCCCGCAGAACGACTCCCCTGTGAATCGAATGTGCTGTATTTCCGGGCACGGGCTAGGGCAGAGGGGCCCGCAGACAGAGCTACAGCCTGGCACCTCTGCCACCTTCCATGTGTCGGGCAAGGTTCCGCTGGAGCTGCAGAGTCCACACAGGGGGGATGCATAGGGCCTTGGCAATGTCACACGCACCAGGCTGTCCCAGTCGTAGGTCAGTGAGAGGCCGAAGCTGGTATCTACACAAAGCATGTAGCCCTGGCGGTAGGCACGGAGGCAGCTGCCATGAAAGAAGGGCAGCGATTCCAGGATTCCGTCCACCTGTAGGCAGGGCAGGGTTGGGAAGGACTGTAGGAGGGAGGGTTGTAGAGTAGTGGAAATTCTTGGCAACGTCAGTGAAAGGTCAGAGAGGGATGAAGAACATTAGTGGTGGGGGGTGGGGTGGAATAGATCATAAGAGGATTCAGTGGGAGGTGAGGCTAAATGGAGGGTGAGTAAAGGATTAAGTGGTGGGGTGATTCCAAGTGAGAGTTAATAAGGGGTCCCTGGAAGTCAATGAGGACAGAAAAGAATAATTAGGGAGTAAAAAGAATAAATAGGGAGTAGGTAGGGTCAGTGAGGGATTTGTGGGAAGATCAGGGAGGGCAAAGGGAGGAAGTGGGTGACCAATTACAGAGGTTATCGAGGAGAAAGAGAAGGTTTAGTAGCTTGCTTTTAGGACAGTGGGGGATGTTAGCTGGGGTATAAATGGGAATGGAGTCAGTGAATTAATGGGACACTAGGGTAGACTCAGTGGATGAGCAGATGAATAAAAGAGGCTCAGGATAACAGAAAGGCCTGAAAATGCCACAGAAGTCAGTAACAACAGGAAGCTCAATGGGAAAATGGGGGGAGGGGACGGGGCTCAAGGGGAAGATCCATGGGGGCTTTAATGGAAGGTAGTAGACAACTAAGTACAGATCATGGGGCTGGGTGTGGATGTGGGGTCCCTAGGACAGCAAATGGGGTTAATGAGCAAGTCATTACAACAGGGTGTGGGCTCAGTCAGGGAGGGACAAGGGGTTAAAGCTTCAGCAAGGGGGGAGCTGAAAAGGAGGTGATTGGGGAGTTGAGGGCAAAGCCTGTGAGTTATAAAGGAGTCAACAGGAGACTCAGTGGAGCATAACAGGAGCCTCAGGGGGGTAAATAGTGACAAGTGGGGAGTCCCTGGGAAGGGCTGACAAGCCAGTCAAGAGGAAAGGGTCAGTGGTTAATAAACGGGGCATCAGCAGGAAAAGGGGGTCACACTAAGTTATCGGGGGGGGGGGGGGCTGGTCCGTGTGGGACCTTTGGAGCCTTACCCGAATGTGGTTGAGATCTCTTGGACTCATGTCCAGCCTTAGGCCACAGGCTGTAAGGGTCAGCGCCTTGGTGCAGCCGGTTGGCTGCACACGTGGGGTCAGGTCCACGCTGAAGGACCCCTGGTCGGCTGGGGCTGTGCCACATAGTCCCACCAGGCGGTAGACACAGGAGCCGGGGAACTCATAGTGGGTCCCTCCAAACGTGTGGAAGTGGAAGTCTCCGGTGGCAGTGCAGACCAGGGGCTCCTCCGGGACAGAGGGGAAAGTGGGGCTGGGTGGGGGCTGCACCAACAGGCACTGCTGCTGGCCACCTTTGGAGGCCTGGCAGCGACCGTGGCATCGGGCAGGCCAGCACTGGGGTGCCTTGCTCACCGAGGCCCCAAGGGCCGGGCAGTGGCACCTTTGAGTACAGTTGTCCATCCAGAAGGTCCGGCCTTGGTATAGGAAGCAGAAGCAGTGGATGTGGGGCACACACTGGCCCTCCAGCAGCAGGTGACCAGGTAGGCACTGGCAGGTCGGGGCACAGGGGTGGTTGCAGTGCTCTGGGGCTGAGGGGTTGGTGCATGTGGCAGGGCATGCAGAGCCACACGGGACAAAGTGGGAATTAGCTGGGCACTGGGGCCGGGGCCCAGGGAGGAAGAATGGTGTTGATGTTACGGGGTTCAGGGCAGGGCCCAAAGTGGCTGTGAGGGAGAGAGATTTAGTGACCTGTGAGTCCCAGGAGCCTGGGTCACCTGTCCCTTCCTTCCCAGGACCCAGGGGTTATGCCCCAGTCTCTGACCCCTCAGCTTGTGGTCCTGGTCACCTTGCAGTTGGCAGCCTAGGACTCCATTTGTGATGCTGCAGACCTCGAATGTAGAGCAGCTAAAAGGGACACAGGTCACACCCTGCCCCAGTTGACAGGTGCAGGAGAAGGAGCAATTCTTGATGAGGATGGTCTGGCCAGGCTGCAGAGGAAGTGGGGGAGGGCGAGAAACAAGGTGGTGCTGAAAGGCAGGTGTAGCCAGAGGTTCCTGGATGACCCTTCCACAAGCTAGGACATGGGGATCGCAGGCAAAGTGGCTGGATCCAAACAAAACCCTTACGAGGACTCAGAGGGATACTCACAGGGAAGTACTGGCCATTGTGGAAGCAAGGACAGCTGTCTGAAGGCACGCAGTCACCTCCCGCCGGGAAGAATCCCTCGTTACACTCGCAGCCCTCTGTGCAGGGCGTGGGGGCCTGTACCACTTCCTGAATGCCTGGGCAGGCTGCAGGGCAGGGGTTCACACACAGGCTATAGTGGCTGTGTTTGGGGCACAGCATGGCTGTGGAGAGATGGTGGTCAATACCAGGGCACCCGCTCACCTGGGCCTCACCAGCACCCCCAGGCTGCATCCTTCCCAAGAGCCCCACAATGGATGAACCGGATCAGCAGTAGTAATGACTAGCAGGGACTGAGTGGCGTCCCCATGCATGCAGTGCGCTGGTCACTTTACTGGGCCATAGACAGGACTGACCTGACCTGCCTACTCTTTGTATTTGGGGTCTCTCTCCCTAGCCCCAGCCCCTATGAAGAGGCTAACCATCACTTGAACCACTCAGATCCCACCTCCCATCAACCTCTGCTGGAAGCTGCCAGTGCATTCCAATGGTGGGTGTCTTCTTTGCCCTCCTCTCGCTGCCGATGCTACTACCTCCACTTCTTTCAGGGCAGTCTCCATCCTTACTCCCCATCTGCACACAGAGACGACTGCACTGCCACCCAGAACCCAGAGCTATAACCAGATGACGCTTCCTTCCTCCAGGTCCCGTGAACCAGTCAGGCACCATCTGCAGGTGGCAGCTTTGGACCCTGTGTGCTCGTGGCAAGGTGAGGCTGCTTCCTGTCTGCCGGGGCTTTGGAGCTGGCGGAACCATCAGCCGAAGGTGCTGCAGCCTTGCTGCTGCCAGGGGGGGAACTCAGCTGAGAGCCCCACTAACAAGAAGGAGAGGGGACCCAGACCGGGCGGGGGCAGGAGTCTCCTCTCCTACAGTGGGAAGCCCTTCCTCCAGCGAAGCCTGTGATGGAAATGTCCTCGGTGTTTGCGGTTACACCTGAATCCCTTTGCTCTCTCTAACCAGCCTGAGTCGGGGAGCTAGCACTGCATTTCAGGGTCCTGCCCGACACCAGGGCTGCACTGTGTCCCCAGGACCAGCTCACCGGGCTGGGGCAGTGCCAAAGGGAGACGGAGAGACAGTCAAGTAGATTCCCACTGGGAGTGTCGAGCTGCGAGCAGAATGGAAAGCAGAGAGGGGTGGACACTGTCGCGGAAGGAAGTCCCTTCCCGCTCCACAGAACCCAGAGAGACATAGACACAGAGACTCAAAGGTGTTGAGGATTCGTAGGACAAATGAACAGAGTCGAGATGCCAGCAAAGCTGTCTTCTAGGTCCGTGACCCTGGGCAGATCCCTTAACCGTCTACTCCTTGGCTCCCTTCACCTGTGAAATGGACCCGCCTGTGGGGCCGGGGAGAATTAATTGAGGCAGCACAGGGCTGAACACTGAGCAAGAACTCAGAAAAGGTCATCTGTCCACTTTGTGTTATTACTGGAACTATTTTGACATTATGGTTGGAGAGATGGAATAGCATGGGGGGCGGAAGTCTGAGCAAGGATTCTGCAGCTAGGTGGAAAGAGTGGGAGGTGGAAGCCGGGCGCAGAGGCACATGCCTTTAAGTGCAGCTACAGAGCACGGCTGAGACTAGGAATCGCTTGAGTCCGCAGGTTAGAGACCCGAGTCTCACCTGGGGCAACATAGTGAGACCTCGTCCCAAAAAATCTGGGCGTGGTGGTGCATGCCTGTAATCCCAGCTACCTGGGAAGCTGAGGCTGGGGAATGCTTGAGTCTGTGGTACCCCAGGCAACGTGAGCCTGCGGTTCCATGGGCAAAAATAGCAAGACCTAGTCTCAAAAAAAAAAAAAAAAGATTGGGAGGTGGGAGAGGCTGGTGGGCTGGGCATGCCAGCATAGAGCGAGAGGAAGGAAGGAGGAGACAGCCTGCACATTCTGGAGCAGGAACATACAGTCTGTAAGAACTGGGGACTTACTTCTCTTCTCTGGGCCAGGAGAAGCAGCTTCTCAGCCCAGCATTCGAGTCTTTTGGGGGGCTTGTTGAAACACAAGTTGGGGGCATTTTAACAAGCACTGGGTGCTGCGGATGCTGTCGCCCAGAACCAGCCCGTCAGGAACCAGTCTCTTAACATGGTGCCTGGCATAGAACGTGAGCTCCATGATGTCAGCCCAGAGACAGAAGCAAATGCTCCCCCAGCCCCAATGAGTGCAGGGCTCTGTCCTGCTTAGCACCAAATCTCCAGTGTGGGCCCAGCACCTAGTAGGTCCTCAACCCAAAACTGTGGGATGACCAGAGACTAGACTCAGGTCTCCTGCCCACACTGTCTCTGGGAGGGGCACACTCATAGCAAAGGCCTGGCTCCCTCCAGGGGTGCACAATGGCACCAGCCTGTGGCAGGCGGCTATGTAAGCCTGCAGCCAGGCACAGAGCACTATGCTGTTCCCATGGGTGTGCTTCAGCTTGACCACACAGGCCTGAAAGAAGGGCTTAGAGGGCAGGAGTGCATGGCAGGATGCCAGTGGGCCACTGGAGTAGGAGGCCGCAGGCACTCTGTCTCACACCTGCACCCATGTCCTGGGTAGGGGCTGGATAGTTGTGGTCTGGGCAGGGGTATGGAACCTTGTAGGACCCTGGGCTCAGCAGCTGCAGGTCATCTGCTGTGCTGCTCTCAAAGTTGCCACACAGGACTCGAGTGGGCCACAGTAGGCTGCAGGTAGCCTCATGCTTAGGTGACAACCATGCCCGAACAGCAGCCCCAGGCTTCCAGGTACCAACGAGCATTGCCGAATCCTCATGAGTGAAGGCACGTACCCCACGCACGTACCCCACACCCTCCCAGAAATCCTTGCCGGGTGCCAGTGGGCACCTGTGCAGCCACGGCCACTGGGCCGCAGCACACAGGCTGAGTGGCTGTGGACTAGCTAGCCTTGTAGGCACATGTCTCCCTGCTGGGCAGTGGGCAGGAAGCTCCTGAGGACCCACGCACATCTCAGGATGAGCCACACGGCTCATAGTGGCTGTTTGGGGGCCGTCAGTGGCTGTGGAGAAGGGTGGGTGGAGGAAGGTGGAGGGGAGAGGGTGTTCACATCAACGTGTCCAAATCTGGTTCTGGGGAACCCAAGCTTTCCACCGTCCCTAGAGTGGAGGTGCCTTCATCCCCCGCTTCCTAACTTCAGGATTTCAGGACCCCCAGAATGAAGGTGTCTCAGCCTCCAGACTCAGCAGTGTCCACCTCAGAGTCTAGAGTCAGGAGTCCGTATTCTGGAACATAAAAGTCTGGCCTGAGACACAGAATTCTCATCCCAGACGCTGAGGTCATTGCCCCTGAAGGACTTTTCTATCCATCAAACTCAGGAATCCTACCTTTTAGAATTGAATCCTACCTCCAGGACCTGAGAGTCTCTACTCCCAGAACCCACTCTGATGGAGGAGTGCCCATGGGAGGTGGGGCCGGGGGGGGAGGGGAGGACAGACCCAAGGAGCCTCAGCAGTCCCAGCCCCAGGCCCCTGAGGTGGGCTTACCCAAAAGATCCTAGAGCCTTAACCCCAAGAGTCAACTAGTATCAAGGAGCAACCACTGTCCGTTCAGGAATCCCCTTCCCTCTCAATCCAGAGTCCCCCGTCCTGTCCCCGTCCCCCCCCAACCCCCCGTAGGGTCACTCACAGCAGCCAGCCTGGGCTCTCCAGGAGTCCATGCGGACACCCAGGCGCTGACAGGAGTGTGCGTAGACCTGCAGGGCCAGGCAAAGGGCAGCTCTGTTGTCGGTGCCTGGGCAGATCCAGGCACTGCAGCTGGTCTCGAAGGGTGCGGGAGGCAGCAGGCCGTGGCACTGGCTGAAGGGCCCGTTCAGAGCTGCCAGGATGGCACAAGGTCCAGGGGCCTCAGGTGGGTACACAGGCGCAGTGCAGGGAGCAGCCCGTGTTGTGTGGCAGGGGGCGTCTGGGGGCTGCAGGGCCCAGGTGTGCAAGAAGGCCTGTGGGTTGGGGCCGCCCACGTCATCCGCAGGGTCCTGGTTGAAGTTGCCACAGAGGCCCTCCACGTGCGTCCGGTAGCTGTCGGCCACGTGCAGAGACAGCGCGTGCTGCCAATCGTAGACCAGACGCAGCGCTGGCGGCTGTCGCTCCAGCCCAGCCTCAGCCCAGAGCTCTGAGCCGTGCAGGTACAGCCGCAGCCGCCCGTCGCCCAGGGTCGCGGGCAGCCACAGCCGCTGCTTGTTCACCTGCAGGGGGAGCCCGAGGGTCAGGTCAGCGGAAAACCTGACTTCAGGGGAGGAGGGAGGAGCCAAGGCCCGGGGTCTACAAGGAGTTTTGAGGAGCTAGGAGGTCTTACCCTCATCCACTAACCATAAGTCTGGTTCCCAGTACCTACATGCCCGTCTTACATGCTCAGAAGGTCTCTTGGGGGTCCGGATAAGTAATTCCAAAAGGAGCAAGGATTGCCCGTTCCTCCAGGAACAGCAGAGACCAACGGTCTCTCCCCAGTAAGAGAGTCTCTCCCCATGCTTGAAGAAAAGGGATTTTCTTCCCAGCCTGCGACTTCCTTTATTGGCCCTCACCCCCACCCAGGATGTTCTCGTCACCTTTTACTCACCTTCACTGCCCCCGCCCTGGCCCAGCCCCCATCATCTGCCTGGACCATGGCAGCAGCCTCCTTACTGGTGTTAAGGGAGCACTGCCTTCATAGCCCTGGAGTCTCTTCCACACTGGGCAGCCACATGAACCCAGATGCTTTGCTCTAGAGCCCTTCACCGCTCACCTCTATCAATCTCATTAATCACCCAGTCCATGAGCTGGTCAGGACCGTGTATGGGCCTGAACCACAGGGAAGCCTGTTAGCTGGGCCCCTGACTTCTTTCTGTTTGTTCTCTGGAAAGGACGGCATGGAGGACAAGGGCCATGTATACTGAGGTCTTTGGAGTTACCCACAGAGCCAAGTTCCAGGAGGAAATGGCCTTCCCAAGTGGGGGGCTTGCCTTGCCCATCCAACCATGCTGTTGCCCCAGCTTCTTCTGTAAATAACCCCTTTAACCCAGAGTTCCTCTCTAGACACCAAAGTGATAGTTCATTCCTCCTCTACTCAATCTTGCCTTGGCTCCCCTCCCCCAGAATATTTTTTATTTATTTTTTAAATTAATTAATTTTTTTTTGAGACTAGGTCTTGCTATTTTTGCCTGTGAAACCGCAGGCTCTCATTGCCCGGGATACCACAGACTCAAGCCATCCCCAGCCTCAGCCTCCCAGGTATCTGGGATTACAGGCGCGTGCCACCATGCCCAGCTATTTTTTGGAACTAGGTTTCGCTACAGGACCCCAGTGGGACTCGAACCGCGATCCCTAGCCCCGGCCACTTTATAGGCTGAAGCTTACAGGCACGAGCCACCGTGCCCGGCCTCCCCCACCCCCAGAATAAAAGTCAAAGATGCTGCAACAGCCCATGTGGCTCTGGACCACCTGATCCCTGTCTCTCCATTGACTGCCTGCAGCCCCTCTGCTTCTGCTTCACGGATGCTCTTGCTCCTCCTCTAACATGGCTGGCAGGGCACCTGTTTTGATGAGTATTCATCTAGAGCCCTGAGAACTTGAAGGTGTTGGATACTTGGGGTGGATGCTGCTAGATGTTGGGGGACCCTAAGCCCACTTGGCTCTCAAGTGCCAGGGTAAGCTCTTAGGACTTGGGTGGAGGTGGGGGGTGTGATGCACCTCAGGCTCAGGTATCATGTCCTAGCATCATGCACCCTTGGCACGTCCCATCCATGAGCTTATTTACTCCTTGCAGCTCCATGAGTTTGATTTTTTCTTTGTCCCAACACACAGGTGAAGAGACAGGTCCAGAGAGGAAAGGTCTACCTCCACTGTTCAGGTCTTTATGCAGCAATACTGAGGGGAGATTTAGCACATCCACAGTCTCCATAGGAGACTAGCTACGCTCGTCACTTTCCGACCTGAGCAGTGCCCCTAAGTCTCCCCTAAGGAGAAGTGCGGGGCGTGCCGGTGGTGGCATGTGGTCTACGATTTGTCGAAAGTTCAGAGATTTCGGAGGTTCCAGATGTCAGTGTGAGGGGACCATAAATGCAGCAACTATTCCTCTTAAAAAACTGACTACGGGTGAACTCTGTCCCACACAAGTGCTTTCCATACATTAAGTCGCTGTCACCTCACAAAGACCAGCAGTCCCTTATCTACCATCCCCAAGTGCGAAAGTGGTTTGAAGATGAAGGATGCTTTGTGTGTTTTGTGTTTAAACTCAGTTGGCAGCCAAAGCTCACTTGAACGATGTGTGACTGCTTATAGTCTTAATTTATCCCACTTCGTGTGAATATTCAGATCTCTCACTCTAGAGATATTAATGTTCATGATTATGCAACAGTCACTGGGACTGTTGTATAATATATGGTATTTGTCATGGTGTGACCATTCGAAATTCCCAAATCTGAAATGCGCCTGGTCCCAAGCATTTTAAAGAAGGGACTGTATATTTGTCTCTCTGGATACTTGCCCCCATTTTAGAGATGACAAAAATGAGGGGCAGGCAAGGATAGGGCCCCCCGAGATGGCATACATGGACTCTTACCTCGACAAAGCCGAACTCGTGCTTGACAGCAGTGAAGGTGACCCCGAAGACACGCATCGTGACAAAGTTCAGGGGCTGTCCCCCTCCAGAGCAGGCTACCCAGAGATGGAAGGCAGGGAGGCCACTGGGTAGTGCCTGAGGGCAATGACTCAGTGTGTAGCTGCAACCCCCAGGCACAGGGAATGAGTACCCATCAAAAGTGTAGATGTAGGGTTGTCCCAAGGCCCAGCAGGTGCCCCCCGTGCTGGCCCTCTGGCCCTCACTAAAGGCAGCTGCTGCGTCTGACTTGTCCAGAGATGCCATTTTGGACCCAGGTAAAGTTTCCGCCTGGAATCTTGGTTCAGTCAGTACCAGTTCCTTCAGCCTCCCTGTGGCCATGGGCAAGGGTTCTGGTCCAGGCCAAGACGCCATCTTGGATTTGAACATGACAGTGGACCTTGGCTCAGCTGCGGGACTGGGCTGTGGAGCAGGTGCATGTGCTGGTTGAACCATGGCTGCTGAGTTAGGTTGGGGTTCATTTACTTGTGTGAGTCCTGCTTCAACTTCCCCTGTAGTCTCTGATCCTGATTTGGCCACAGCTGTGGTTTTAGAGCTAGGGATGGACACTGATTTGGAGTTCTTCTGAGACTTGATCTTGGACCTGGGTGTGGTTTTGGACCCAGATGGGGCCTGGGTGCTGGGCACACACTCAGGCTTGTGTTTCACAAGGCGGCACATGGTTCCGTTGGAGCATATGTGGTCCTTACAGGAGACTGGGGGCTGGGGTGGCATCGCCAGGGAAGACTCTAGGAGAGAATGACAGTGTATGGGAGGGTCTGGATTCACCTTAGAATATCTGGAGATGAGGTGAGGATGCAACAACTGGATCCTGGCATTTAGTAATTTTATTGCTGAGCTGCCTCTACACCCTAAGTCTCCAGGGTCCTTGGCACTAGACACCGACATTCAGAAGCCAGCATGCTCAATCTGAAGGAAGTGAATCCCTACCAGCAGAAAGAGAAGGGTGGGACTGGGAGACAACAGAGAAATGACCAACACAGCCTGGGTGTAGAATAAGACTGTGATGAACTAGAGAAAGCAGGCCCCATGTAGGGACAATTGCTTGAAAGTTTCTGCAATGGGGCATAGGCATGGGTGGCTTGGTGGAGGATGAACAAAAAATGATATAAAATACATAAGCCTGCAAATATATTATATAAAAAAAGTCTATGTGCCAGTAAGTCTGAATATATCTGTGGGCTGATTTTGGCCACTAGGACTTCCAGCTGGAATCATTAAGCAGTGTGTGTGTGTGTGTGTGTGTGTGTGTGTGTATATGTTGGAAATTGAAGATACATAGCTCCCCTAATTCCCAAGAAGGGAAGTCATTTTTCAACCTTTGGTGCATGAATGTTTACAGCAAAGTAAACTTTGAAGAAGTAATCTTGTTTGTTCCATAGAGCATTGCATATATTCTATCAAAATGGAATGAAAAGTTTGGTATGGCCTAGAATCTGTGCTAAAGGGTAGACTTCTCACCGTGGAGGTGTCTATGTCATTCATTCTTGCACCTTCAGTGCCTGTTAGAGGCTGGCTGGAGGTAAATCTAAAAGAAGATTAGATAATCTGATAATAGCATGCCAGACTCTCTTTCAATTAACATATATATATATACTTAATTTCACAGTCTTATGATGTTGCTGGTATTATTATCCATAAACCTATGTAGATTTATTTCTTCTCTACAAAGAAAATTGAGGATTAGAGAAGTGAAGTCATTTGTCCAAGGTCACACAGATGGTAGCAGCATTTGAACTCAGGCTTCTTGGTTCCACTGTTCAGCTCTGTGCTGTTACAAATAAATGGACTGAAATTCATGTATTCATTTTTAAGAAACCCCACCCTCTCTCTGAATATTTCCTAACTTTTCTCACCTCCTTGTTCTCATACTGCTTTTTAGGACCGAAAAGATTGGTGGGAGTCCCTGGATTCCAAAGTTACAGGAAAACTGAGCCCAATAAGCTTAGTGTGTTCTTTTTGTTTTTTGAGATGAGGTCTCACTGTGTTGCCCAGGGTAGACCTGATCCTATGGATTCAAGTAATCCTGAGTCTCAGCCTCCCAGGTAGCTGGGATTAAAGGTGCCTGCCACCGCACCCAGCTGCTTTTTTCGAGAACCAGGTCTTGCTAATGTTGCCCAGGGTAGTCTCAAACCTGCGAACTCAAGCGATCCCTGGCCTCTTGCCTCTCAGCGCTTGGATTACAGGTGCGTGCCACCATGCCTGGCTAGCTTAGTGTATTCTAATGGTAGTTGGTCTGCAGATACACTGTGTCTGTGCAGTGATAGTTTTTGGTCATGGCATGTCCCTTCCCCAGCCTTTTTTAGCGAGTTTGGGGTTCCAGCTGCCACCTGCTCTATGTGTGCCTTTCAGCATTATCATTTCACCTCTAACATTGAGCTGCTTCCTCTGTAAGGTGGGGATAGTTATCCAGGTTGACTAAGAGGAATTCATTATATAATGTACCTATATGATATGTAAAAGCACTTAGCCACTTAGCTGATGAGTCTGGACTATTTATAAGTCTGTGTGAGGCAGTACAACCAAACAAAACAGGAAGATGCTCAAAAACTTACTGTCTGGAAGTAAACGGACCTGGGGTTGAATATAGGCTCTGTCACTTTCTAGCTGTATGGACTTAGCAAAAATAATTTTAACCCTAATGCTTTCCTCTCCCCTCCCAGGAAAAAAATCAGTCATTACAATAATTTCATAGAATCTACCTCAAAGACTAGCAGGAAGGTAATGCATAGAGTTAAGCATTCACTGAGTTAATGTTACCTTTTCCCTCCCCCCTCACAGTCCCATTATACTTTATACTGTAATGAAGTAAAAAGTAAAGTGTCAGATGTGACTGACAGTCACTTTCTCTGAACCCAATGCCTAGCATGTGACGTGACACACTTAACAAAGGATAACTATTATTCATTTCGCAAACATTCACTAAGCGCTGGGCACTGTGCTGGGCATTCCATCTGAGTTCATGGAACTGTCTTGGGTGATGGATATGTTCTTTTTAGTTTTGATCTCTTGCTGATTGCATAGGGGAATACACACTAAAAAATTCATTAGAATGAATACTTAAGGCTGGGCATGTGCTTGTAAGCGACAGCTTATGGAGTCGCGGCAGGGTCTGAGGATTGCGGTTCGAGGCCCACCCGGGGCAACACAGCGAGACCTAGTTTCAAAAAATAGCTGGGTGTGGTGGCACATGCCTGTAATCCCAGCTATCTGGGAAGCTGAGGCTGGGGACTGCTTGAGTCTGTGGTACCCTGGGCAATGTGAGCCTGCGATTCCACGGGCAAAAAATAGAGAGACCTAGTCTCAAAAAAAAAAAAAAAAAAGAATGGATACTTAAAAATTGTGTGACCGTGTCTTAAAACTCACTTAAAGGTCGAAGGAAAAACGCTGCCCCCAACGAACTAGTGTATAATAGAGGAAGATACTAGAATATTGTATAGAAAGATGTACACTGTGGAAAAAAAATCTGGAAAGGGGTAGAGATTGTAGGGGTGTTGCACTTTTAAGGTGGGGAATCAGGTTGACTCAGTAAGACTGATAAAGAAATAAGGACTTAAGGGGGTGAGGGTGTTATCCATGAGGATATCATGGGGATGGTCAGTGCCAAGGCCATGGGGCAGGAAGATGGTCAGTGACTGACACAGAGTGAAGGAAGGGCAGCCTAAGAGGAGAGGAGGTGGAGAGTAATAGAACAGGTGTATGGGGCTCAGCGCACCGGAAGGCTTGACTTAGTGGGAGGGGGGAGGGATTACTGCCTGGGAGGACTGAGAGTAGAGGAAGGACATGACTTGCTTTTGAAAACCGTTATCACTGGCTGTTGTGTGAGGGGTGGTGGCCAGTGTCACGATTTTCCCTGGCTCTGATCCCCAGGAATCCCATTTCCCGCCCACCTCCAGGTTCTCCTGGGCCCGGGGGCTGCTCACCATCTGTCAGCTGCTCCACGGCCAGAGTCCCGAAGCCTGCTCGGTCCGCAGTGCCGAAACTCAGCACGCCCACGGGCGCCCCGCGAGTCTCCAGACGATGCACAGCATCCTGGCCTTGCCCTGGCCCGTAGGCCACCTCGGTCCAGGCGAAGCCCTGAGCCAGGGCTTGGCCTTGGTTAGAGAGCTTCGGGTGACGCGACTCGGGACCGGCAGGGATGAGGCTCCAGTGGAGGTCGGACAGCGGCCGCTGGTCCAGAAACACCACGGTGGGCTCCCGCGCCACCAGCACCGCCACGTTGGAAAAGCCCGGCTGCGCCGCGAGTTCGAAGCTGCGGCGGAACGCGCCCACCGAGGGCATGAGAGTGAAGAAGGGGTCGTAAGCGACGCCCCCGCGGGCCGCGGCTGCGGCCAGGAAGAGCACCTGCAGGCCGACAGAGCAGCGCAGCACCAGCGGCCGCTCAGGCCCCACCGCCAAGCGCAGCACGGCGCCGGGGCTCAGAGTGTGCGTCCTTTTGGCGCCACCCCCCCAAGAGCTCAGTCTGCCGGGGTTGCCAGCCACCACGTACACGTGGTCTCGGGGGCCAGGCCCCGCGGGCGCGAATGGAGGCACCGCGTAGACGCGGCCCCAGCGACTCTGGGGCAGCAGTTGTTCGGACACATGGCCACAGACCTGGCGTCCTGCGTGTAGACAACGGTGGCCAGCTAGCAGCGCCACGGGCAGGGTGGCGACCACGCGGGTGCCCGACAGGTCACCCGCGCTCTGCACCTGCAGCACCTGAAAGGGCTCGAGGCGCACAAGGATGGGCTGGCCGGCAGGGTGCTCGGTGCCGTCCAGCAGGATGGGCACGGGAGGCGTGAGGCGCAGGCTCGTGGGCCGAGCGCCGGCCACCACGGCAAACTCCGCGTGCGGGTCGTCGGGCTGCAGCGACGGCGTCACCACCACGTACTGAGTACCCAGCAGGGGGCGCGGAAGCGCTAGCGCGGTGTCCAGGGAGGAGCGCCCGCGCGCGTTCACCACGGTCACTCCCACCGGCCGCGACGCCGTTAGGCGCACCGCGCTGCCCGCAGCCCGCCGCGAGCCCCGCAGCTCCACGGCGCCCGGCAGGCGCACAGACGCGGTGACTCCGGGCCGCAGGCTCAGTGTGCGCAGGAAGGGCGGCGCCCCCATCGGCTGCGCCCTTACTACTACCGTCGTCGGGGGCCCTTTGGGCGGTGGCAACACGTTCAGTTGGAAGTTGGGTTGCGCAGAACCCCCGTTCTCCAGGAAAGCAGTGATGAAGTGCCGGCCCCGGGTGCCCACATACGAAGTAGCCCTAGGGGCTGAGGGAACAGGGAGGAAGAAAGAAGTCAGGATAATTTGGGGGATTTTGAGGCTGAATGCATCAGTTTCTAATCCTGTCTTGCCACGTGAATGTGGTGGGCAAGGTATCTAACTGCTTGGAGCCTCAGTTGCCTCATCAGTAAAAGGGGGTGTTAGCATGCACTTCAGGGGGAAGATCAGCTGAGACATGCATGTAAAGGCCAGGGAACAGTGTCTACTATGTCAATACTAAAAGTTGCTTCCTTTGGGTTGTGTTCCGGAAAGATCTCTTGGCCTCCTTACCATCCTAGTCTGCTCAAATAGGTTCTTGTCCCCTGGGGCTAAACCGGTCCTAAGAAGCTCCAAGTGACCAATCAATCCCCTGTCAGAACCAGGCCAACAGTCCCCACCCCAGCAGCACAGCATCCATGGCTGCTGAGCCCCCCCAGCTCTCCAGCCTGTGTCCCCCTCTGGATCACTCACCCCATAGGAAACCCAGGGCAGCAAGGCACAGTAGGGCAGATGTGAGGGCAGCCATGTCTGGGGCAGGGGTGGGCAGATGCCTTGTTTCTTGCCAGTCTGTGCTCCAGCTTTCTACTTCATGAGCAGAAATAACACAGGCGTCCTGGAGGACTGGGGCCTCAGAGCTTGGGGCAAAAGGCAAGACTGGGACTCTCCCCTGCCAGGAGCTGGGCTGGGGCCTTTATAGCCCCAAGGGCCGGGGGCTGGCCCTCAGCACCCTGCCTGGGTCAGCACGAGGATGTCCCTATTAGTCCCGGCTCCAGGCTGGCCTGGTGCCTTGACCATAATGAGGTTTAATTAGGTGTGTGTGGGTGCGGTTGGGGGAGCAGGAATGAGTGGAGGGACAAAGGGATGGGGAGGAGCGGAGAAGAGAGCCAGCTATGGGGAAGTAAGAGGGAGATGAGTCAAGGCACTAAAAGGGGAGAGAAAATACAGGAGAACTACAGGGAAATGAGTGTGTGGAGTGGGAAAGAGAGAGAGAGGTGGAGGATCTAAAGATCAAAAATAAAACAGGTCAGAAAGACAAAGACAAATACTGGCCATTTACATAGCAGGTTGATTTGACAATAAAATACAGAAACCGGTGGCCATTAATAACCAACTGAGGGCTTGGAGGCTGTTAAGAAAGGGGGGGAGGCTGGCCGGGCACGGTGGCTCGTGCCTGTAAGCTTCAGCTTATGAAGCGGCCGGGGCTAGGGATCGTGGTTCGAGTCCCTCCTGGGGCCTGTAGCGAGACCTAGTTCCAAAAAAAGAGCTGGGCGTGGTGGTGCACGCCTGTAATCCCAGAACCTGGGAAGCTGAGACTGGGGATTGCTTGAGTCCGTGGTACCCCGGCAACAAGAGCCTGCGGTCCCACAGGCAAAAATAGTGAGACCTAGTCTCAAAAAAAAAAGAAAGGGTGGGGAGAGAAAGGGACAAGGGGAAAAGAGGGATGGTAAGGGGGAGATTAAAAAAAATTGTTAAATTTTAAAAAAGACCAAGAGTTGGAAAGGGGCATTTCTTCAGAGAAGGACCTTTGGTGGTGGTGGAGGAGTGGGCGTGTTTGGAAGGAGCTGGTCCCAGATTCTGTCACAGAAAAGGACAAATTAGGGAAGCTGAGAAAAGAGGGACAGGACTGCGAAGCCCATGAGTCTTCAAATTAGGCTTTTGGGATCCTGGAAAGCATTGAGTCAGGAGCCAAGACCCCTGGGTCTGGCAAAAGGAGGGGACTGGACTGCCGAATTCCTGAGCTGGGGACGTGGCAGGGGACACCATGTAACAGATGCAAAGGTCTAGTGGGTTTGGGGCAGATCTCTCCCAGGAAAGACAATGGTTTCTGTCACTTCCATCCTTCCAGAACGTTCTGAGCTGGGAAACAATGGTGCAGTATGCTCCCTGGAGCATCTGGGAGGAAGGACAAGCTGGGCCTGCAGATGGGAGTGGCATGGGCGCTGGCTACAATTTCCAACTTTCTTTTTCCTGGGCCCAGGAGCCTGTGCCGCTGGTCTCCTTCTCCCCTAGAAGGCCAGGCTCAGTGACGTGTTGAGGGAGAATTCAAGGAGGAACTGACTTTCTTTCAATAGCTCCTTTTCTTACCTCTTAAGCTCCTTCCCGGCTCTTCATTGCAAGCAGAGGAAGGTCGGAAAGCTCCCCCATGGAAGACATTGGAAACAATATAGAAAGGTTCCCTTTCCTCAAACAGATTTCTTTCCAGCCTAAGGTGGGGAACAGATGCTTGGGGAAAAGTTGGAGGTGCAGCACCAGGCTGAACACTGGACTCTTTCCCCGGGACCCGAGAGAGCCCTGGAGGGTTCTATGCAGGTTTGGGTTTAGGATTTAGGGAAACTGGGCGGTAGGGGGATGGAGGCCAGGAGCTCAGGGGGAAGGGAGACCCGGAGCTAGAAAAGGATGGGGCTAGAGAAGGAAGGACAAACTGGGGGGGTGCTCAGGAGGCTGAGTGGTGGTTGCCCTGAGCCTGGGCCCAAGCAGGCACTGGGGGGCATGGGAGGACAGGTCTGGGAAGAAACGGAGGTCAGTGTAGGACACAGGGGGTGTGAGAGGCCTGGCCATACAGAAAGCTGAGATCAGCCAGGCCTGGAGTTAGGAGAAGGGCCAGGGCCGGGGAGGCATCAGCAGAGAAGGAAAATGGAGGTAAGGTGGTAGGCGGATGTCCCAGAAGAAGGTGAGCGGAGGAGGAGGAAGAGGGTCAGCCCTTGGAACCAGAGCATTTCCGGCTGCAGATGAACAGAAAGTCCCCCAGGAGCTGCTGTTTTATCCCGGCAGGCTGGGGCTAGTGAAATGCACACCAGGGTTTCTACAGAGTTGGAGCCAGAATATACCCAGAATAAAGTCCTTTGAAGTCTCACATTTTATACTCGATAATTCTTGCCAGTTTTGCATCCAGCCCCATCAGTCTATCCATGTGAGTTCTCACAGAAAAAGAAGATTCTCAAGCACTTACCAGTGAGACCCTTGAACCTATCCTGTGCACCCGCCTCCCTCCCTCAATGGTGAAAATCTTCAAGTGAAAATGGAGCTCTGGCTCCATTTTCCTATGGCTTTGGGGTCTCCTGGCCCATCTCCCGATGCATCTGAGTGTATGTTACCCCAGCATTCAAGGCTCTTCAGTAGCCTGACAACAGTGTCCAGCTCCCAATCCCTCCACAGGCAACCAGCCCCCACCCTTGACCTTGTTCTCTGCCTCATACATTAAGCCACCACCCCCAGACAGATCTTTCTGAAGTCCAGACCCAGCCCTGTACCTCCCCAGGGTGCCAAGCTGCCCCCTAGCCTGGCAGCTGGCCTTCACCTGCTTCCCGAGGTCGCCCACCACTGCCCTTTCTCTCACTCCGCGTCTCCCATTTCTGCGGGCTCTTCAAGCAACAGTCCCCTCTCTCCTTCTTGTGTCTCCTCGGGGCTCTCGGTGTATCCTCTGTGTATCCTTCAAGTGCTCTTTCCTTGGACAGGATCGTTGCATAATTTGCAGGGCCACGTGCAAAATGGTATATGACGCTCCCTGTTCAAGACAGTGAAGCCTGCCTGGCTTCCCCGACGTCCTGGACTCTCCTCACTGCTCATTCAGGTTCAGTGTGAAGTCTCTGCGGCCTCCTCAAGTTCCCTGGCAAAAATGGGTCTTATTCTCACTTGTGCTTCCCTCAGGCCAGCTCTGGGTTCCTCCACTGGACTGCAAGCCTGCAAGCCTGGCTGGGGCTGCGGAGTCACCATTACTCTCCCAGCAGCCCTCAACGCAGGCTTGGCACCCCTGAGCAGGGTTTCGGAAGCATGAGGGGCCACAGGTACCAGGGTGGAGACAAAGGCAGAGCCACACCCAGGTTCAACCCAAAGAGGAGCCTCGCTTTGAGGAGGACCCCTTTGATGGATTCTCCCACACAGGTGCCTGAGTAAAGAGCTGTGGTTGCTCAGCATCACCTGAAGCTGGCAGAGAAGGGACCATGGCAGATCTAGTCACAGGCAGACACATGGGTTGGGCCTGACTGCAAGCAGAGAGCCAGAGTCCAGGCTTGGGACTCACTTCAAGAAAATGCTGCAGGAGCCTGGAGTGCTGGCCTCAGTAAAGCTGGTCTCAGAGATGTGCAGGGCGATCTCAAAGCCAAAGGAAGATGGACAGTGGAAGAGTCACGCTCAACCAGTGGACTTGGTGGGGCAATATCGGATGAGCTACATTTTAACTTTCAATTCTAGATACATGTGGTCACTTGTCCAGTCATATCGTTTCTGCATGGGGGGAGAAGGGCAGTCAGGCCTCCTGTGGGGAGAGGAAGACGGGTCCATGCTGGAGGGACCAGCCTGCCCCTTATGCATCTCATCCCATCCTCCCAGCTTTCAAGTGTGGATTCAGCTCCCCTGGATATGAGTTCACCTTTGGGGGCTGTGGCCGCACTCCTACCCTCTGACCACAGCCTCTGCCTTGCACAGCCTCGGTCCACTGTCTGATCCTTGAATCTGGAAAAGCTCCTTAATTTCTATGTGCCAGAGAAGTCAGCTCCCCATCGAAAGGATGGCCGTCAGGGACCAGGCTCCACAGCCCTTCTCCCCCAGGCTCCACACTCTTGCTTGAGAACTGGGGAGCTAAGCAGTGTTCCACACTGTCCTCTTCTGTGCAAGGGTGGGAGGCTCTGGTGCGTAGTCTCAAACTCTCTTCAGTCCATCTACTTCAGACCCCAACTGGTCCGTTCACCCTTCTGCCAGGACCATTGCAGCAGTCTCCTCCCTTTGTCCCCCGCATGCAAACAGATGTGACACTGGAGCTTCCTCGAAATCAGTGCACTCCACCTCTGCACAGCTCAAAGCCTCCCACAGCTTCTCGTGCCACTTAGAATAAAACGCAGCCTCCTCCCTGTGGTCTGTGCAGTTCATGTCATCTGCTCCTTTCCCACTTTCCACCTCTCACCCCTTTATCCCACTTCAGCCGCCTGGCTTCCCTCAGCCCCTGACCTTCAGCACATGCTGTTCCATTTGTACAAAATGCCCTGCCACTACACCACAGTTAACTCCAACCTGAGCATCCTCCAGGTCTCAGCAAAGGGGTCACCTCCTCCAGGAAGCCTCCTTGCACCTCTTCCTGAGTTAGGTGCCCTGGTTATACCACCTCACAGCTGTATCTCTCCCACATAACCCCTCCTTGTCACCACCGGTGAGTTACCCTCGCTTCCGTGATTACTTAGTGTGTTTCCCTAAATGGGGAGAGAGATGAGAGCAGGACCTACATCTGTATTTGCTGATTACTGGATTCCCAGCCCTTCCCATACACAGGCAATAGATTAAAAACCAAACACCCCTCCACCCCCAGGGCTTGACAAATGGTGTGCTCTGGCTCCCCCTCATGGCAGTAACTGGTACTGGTGCTAGGTATCCAACCCACCCCCTCACTCGGGTCCCTTCTCCCAGAAGCACCTCAGGATGCTGCTGGAGGACTGGGGAGTCCCAGGGCGTCAGGCTGTTCTCATGACTAAGAGGATCATTTCCAAAACCTACAACCCCCAACCCAGGGAGCCGCTGCTACCCCACAGGGCCTAGGTTGCAGGCTCCAGGTCGTGGGAACAGCCAGTCCTATCACTTGCCCCTGGCACTAGCACCGCTCCTGGCAAGACAAACAGGGCCCAGGGCCCCGCCCTCTGCATCTGGTCCCTCCATCAGAGATGGCCTGAAGTCAGGGAGGACCTTCCGCTCTCTGCCAGGCCCATTCCTGGCATCTCCCCGGCCCCTACTTTGATGGTCCAGACCTCCAGGTCTGAAGTCTGAAGGGAGCCTACGGCAGAGAGAGCACCAGCCCAGGAGAGATGGGGGGCCGAAAAGCCCAGATCAGCCTGAACCAAGCTTGGGGTCCTCAGAACCACAGGGTCTAATCTCCCCACCAACACTTCCTTACCTTCCCTCTTGAGTCCACCGAACCCACGCTGACATGCTGACCTGGAGTCACCAGTTCTGACATACAAGTACACTGTCACTCGGGTCTACCGGCTTGGCTGGCTTCACTCTGACCACGACCCGCTGCTGCTGCCCAGCCCATTAACAGCAGAAAGTCCCATAGGCCATTGCATCATCTTAGTGGCCTCAGTTTCCCATCTCTGCTGTTGGGGCCTTCATTTCTCTTCCCAGCTCGAGCCTCTGACTAGGGATCCTCAAGGCACACCTTGGGCCCCCTCTGGGTTCCCCATAGCACTAAGTCCCCCAGTAGCCTTGGCATTGTCCCCAAACCTGTCTCTCCTCCTTGTTCTGTGTCAGAGTAGCCCCAAGTCCCTGGCTCCTGGCCAGAGCCCTGGCCTCACCCTGGAAGCCACTGGCCCTTCTGCTCTGTAACCTATGTGCTCAGCTCCCTGCATGTCTCTCTCCCCCACCCCTTGCCCCCTGTCTGTTTCCCCACAGCCAGGTCCTGGTCCAGCCTTGTCCACCCAGACCCCTGCCCTGGCTGCCCCCTGGGGAACAAGCACCAGTCTTCCTGCTCTCATACACCCTCCCAAATCACAAACCTACCCTGTCCCACCCGTGCAGTCTCCTCCAGGTTCCCAGTACTGTCAGGCCAGAGTCAGCTCCTCAACCCACAGGTCCTGGGCCCTACTTGGCCCTCCTGCCTCATCTCTACTACAGCACCTTCAGTGCCCAGCATGCACTGAGTCCTTGCTTACGCTGTGTCCTCTGGAACAGCTTTCCCCTGCTTTGTCCAGTGGTCTCCTTCAGACGTCCTCCCTCAGCTCACGTCTTCTCCAGGAAGCCCTCCCTGACTGCCACCTGGTCTGATCCAGGCTCCTTTTCTGGGTTCCCACAGCTATCACTGCATCCCTGCCTACGCTGAGCTGGCCTTTAGGCCCTGAAGACAGGACTTAGGGCCAGCTCGGTCATGGCAGCAGCGCCTGGCACAGGGCATGCTCAGAGCGGTCACTCAAGGAATGTCTTGACTGTGAGGATGACCATCCTCAGCCTCACCCAGGGACCTCAGAACTGCGGGGACATTCTCCAACTCCAGACCAGGACAATCCCCCCATCTCCCACAGACAGAGACAAGGGCAAGGGCCCAGGCCCAAGCTTAGAAAAATAGGACTTTCTTGTTGTGCCCCGGTGCCCCAACACCCCCCATCAGAGTTTTAAAAACCATGAGCAATTTGGTGAGTCTGAGGCTAGGTCCCACGGGGCGCCCGGGTCCTGCCACTCCAGGGGCCAGAAGGGCCGTTGAGGTGGGCGTGCTGCTAGGGTCCCGTGGGTTCGTGGCTGGGCCCCCAGGGCTCACAGTCCAGTTGCACCACGGTGTGGGCCCTGGGCCCAGTGGGCTCAGGGGCAGGCGGGGCCAGCGTGGGGCCCAGGGCACCGTTGGTCTGGGAGCACACGCTGCTGACGGGTGCTGGCGTCTTGGCCTTGCCGGGAGGCTGGCTGCCGTGCACCTTGTAGCGCATGAGCAGCACGAAGATGAAGACCAGTACTGAGGCCACGATGACGCCACCCAGCGCGATGATCATCGTGCCTCCCAGGAAGGGGGCGTGCGGGGCACCACAGGGCCGCAGGGCAGGCTCGGTGGAGAAGCGGGCACAGCCCACAGGCCGCGTGGCCGTCAGCCCGGTGGCGCCGTCCTCGTACACAGCCAGCACGCACAGGTCGTAGGTACGGCCTGACACCAGATCTGTCAACAGGAACGAGCGGCTGTCGGCCGGGATCATCCTGGAGGGACAGGCAGGTAGGGGGTCAGATCTCTGGCTACCCAGCACCCACCACCCCTGTGTTCTACCCCAACCCACAGATCTGCGGCCCTCCAAGTCCCTCAATCAGCTGTCGCATTTCAACCCAGCCCGAGCTGCTCTTAACCAACTCCTGATGATCT
>PVHY01022138.1:6323-22969 GCA_004024945.1 Uropsilus gracilis
CCCCCCCCCCCCTTTAAAGAAAACCAACAAAACAACAGGAAAAATCAGAAAAAAAATATCGAAGATTCAAAAAATTACTGCCCCACCTTTTCAGCAAACAAGTGACAGACAAAATTTGCAGAACGCAAAAGGAAAGCAAATAAAATTAAGCAGACAATTCAAGGAGAATGTCAAGACACCCCATGAGTGGCAGATTCAGAAAGCACAGCAAAAGCCTATCTCCTAGAAAGGAGAAACTCATCCAGAAAGGCAAAATCTATCACAAAAAAATCTAACAATTGAGGGGCGAGGTGCTGACCTTCATCAGAAACCACCAGGTTGGATGCTGGGAGAAAAGGCACAGAGAGTATCTATCAGGCTCCTAGCAGATCTCAGCAAGAGCCAGCAAAAACATAATCCCTAAGGTGAAAAAGGACTTTGCTGCTGGTGGCAAGGAGTCCGGGCATGCAGTGCTGGTGACAGGAAACCTAGACTCATCTTAGCTCAGTTAATCAGAGAGAGAGAGGCACTTTTACACAAAAGCTTTCTCAGAGGAGTTTTACTGGCTAAAAGCAGTGCTTTGAAAGATCTGAAGCCTGGAAGGACTGACTGCTCCCTGTCATTCAGAACCCACCTGCCAATAGCTGATCCAGGAAAAGCCATGTTTTAGAGAAAAGTGTTCAGGAAAGGCTATGACACAGCAGGAGAGGTTTCAGCAAAAGATTTTTGTAGGAAAAAATGTGAAAGGAAAAAAGGTGCAAAATTGATAGATATAGAACTTCCAGAGTTAGTGCCGTCTAGTTGATCAGCTTATTGATAGTTCAGGAATTAAGATGACTTGCAAGAAGAAATGTGATATTAAAAGTTTGTAGAAAAGCTTTGTGACAGAGAAAGCGTAGCTAGCTAATTTGGAAATGAATGATTTCAGCCAACAAAGTGATCTGGTTATTTCTGGTAGAAAATAATCTCTCAACAACAACTATCTACAAAACCCCTAATAAAATATGTTAAAACTAGTTTTTTAAAATTAATTTGATTACAGATAAATTTTTTTCAGAGAGTAGACCTTGCTATGTTGCCTGGGGCTGTCTCAAATCTGTGGACTCAAGTGACTCAAGCCTCCCAGGTGGCTGGGAATATAGACACACACCATGCCCAGCTGATTACAGATAAATATTAAGATGTCATGCTATCTTCACTTCTAGAACATCATGTCTTTGAGCTACAAACAAACTTTCTTTCTTTTTTTTCTTTTAGTATCTTTAAGTTCTTTGTATAGAAGAGACACTGGGATAGATTTAAGAAGCTGTTTTTCATCAAAGGGGAGAATGCAAACACAGGTCATATCATCAATTGCAATTTTTTTGCAGTGGCAGGGGGTTTTGGGGGAGAGTGTACATTTCCAGTTCCCAAGAAGAGATGTTTACTAGAAACCAGAGTGTGTCTTTTGGGAATCTACCCAAAGGACACCAAAATACTAATTCAAAAGGGCATCTATACTCCTATGTTTATAGCAGCACTATTTACAATAGACAGATGTAGAAACAATCCAAATGTCCCAAACAGATGAATGGATCAAAAAGTTGTGGTATATTTACACAACGGAATATTATTCAGCAATCAAAAAGATAAACGTCGTTTCAGTAACATGAATGGAATTAGAAGGAATCATGTTAGCAGAAACAAGTCAGAAAGAAAAACAGAAATACTGGATGGTCTCACTTATATGTGGGATATAGGGAAAACAAACAAAGAAAGAAAGAAATAGTTAAAACTAACAAACTGACAATAGAACTAAAATGCACAGTAAGGGAAGAGGATGAAGGAGGGTGAAATCAGGGGAGGGATGAGCACAAGAGATCAGGATGTTGGTTCATGGACAACATGATGGTGAGAGATGCAAAAATTATTTATATATGTAATCAGTAAAAAAAAAAAAAAAGAATCTAGAGTGTGCTTTTAACATTCTTTTTGGGATATAGTCCTGAACTCAGTCATCACAGAAGCCCTTACTCTTTTCTTGCCACATTTAAAACACATGTTCATCTTTTTTCATTTTCCTATCATTCTTCCTTTTCCTGGCAGCATACCCTTATGCCCACCAGTCACCATTGTATCAAGTTTCTAGCCCTTCCTCTTTTTGGTCAAATTTGTACCACTTCTCAAAGCTATTTGAAGTGTGCCATTTTCCCCTCACATGAATGAACACACAAAGTGAATATTAATATACGTTACATTTTCCATTAATTCAAGTAAACAAATATCATTTATGCCAATGTCCTTGTAAATGAAAACAAAACTTTAAGCACTGAAGCTGGGTGCAATACTGATTATAAGGTAAACTGGTTACAAGCTACAGTTTGTGTATATTTTTTCACATTATTAACTTTAATTTAGAAAAATCAGAGGGCCCTCAGGGCTCCTTTGCCAGTGGGGAGCCAAGGTGGCATGGAATTATGGGTAGGCCCTCTGAGCCCAGAGAGCCTGGGAGGGGGGATCTTGGTGGGGTTTTAACCCTGTTCACCAGTGAATGGTGGCACAGAGCAGCCATCTGCAGCCCAAATGGGCTGAGGCATGGTTTGGCCAAGCCCTTACCCCAAGGGGGCTTGAGAATGTGCCTGCCTGGTCACCTTGCCCCCATGAAGGGAGGTACCAGTGCATGGGTGGGGGCAGGGGGGGAAATGCCCCTTCCATTTCACTCTCACGCCAGCTAATCTTCAGGAGGAGGAAGAACATAAATATTGCAAACACCATCACAGAATGGGTGAGGGACCAGGTAAAAATCCAGCCCACAAGTCTGAACTGGACACAGATGTGGAATATCGACAGAACCAATGCATGTGAGACTGGAGAAACAACTGTGGAAACACAATGTCATGAATCCACACTCACTGGGTCTGGAAGAGCCAAGACCTCATTTCTGAGATGCCATCTAAGAGAGAAAGACGCCTCTCACCACACCATAGGAGAGGAAGGTCAAAGACTGAGGGCAATGGCCCCACAGCAAAGCTGCAAACTGAGACAGAGGAGATGATCTATAAAGGCCATTCACAGATGTCTGTATCCACAGAGAAACTTTTCTACTGTCACTGGCTGGGGGTGAGCGCCCTCCTTCCCAAACCAGATGTCAGAACCATAAGGTAAAGCAGCAAAACAACACAAAGAAGGGATTGGAGAATACAGCCTGCAATGGGAAAACATGGACAGACTACAAATAAATATAGACTGGCTGCCCAACGCAAGGTTAACACTGAAAACCTACCAGCACAGTTTGCCTGGTCCCAAGAACACAGTCCCTCACCCAATGAAAGGACACTGCCACAGGAAAGAAAGAGACCAATGGACTTAACACAGACTAGCAAACAACAAAGAGAGGGGTTTGAGTGAACGGAGGAGGCACCAGAGGGAGGGGGAGGTATCCCAAAAACCATTTACTGAGGTTGTGATTTAAAGAATAAAAATAAATAAAAATTTTTTAAAAATCAAAGTTTTTTGTTGAAAATTCTCTGTGAACCAAAACACGAATATTTCTACTATACTAAATTAAAACTGAGCTATTTTTGAGTCGTTTTAAGAGTACCTCAATTTACCTGGCATGGAAGCCCATGCCTATAATCCCAGTGCTGGGAAGCTGAGGTCAGGGATCGCTTGAGATCACAGGTTCGAGACTAGCCTGGGCAACATAGTGAGACCTACTCTCTAAAAAAGAAAAAAAAAGAGTATCTCAATTGGTCTTCAAAATAAACATGAGCTATTAAGACATATGTCTGAAATTAAAAGCTTTAAGAGCCTTATTTCTCTTAAAAAACCCATAAGAAATAGAAACATTCTAAGACATAAAATATTTATAAAAATGAGTGAGAAAAAAATGAGTTGACATCTTGGGAACCAGATACTAAACAAACATTTAATGAGCTTCCATTATAGTATATAATATAGTATATAATAGTATATAAGAATATAGTATATAATATAGTATATAGTATAGTATATAGTATAGACTCCTTTCAGGAAACTTGCTGTCTAGCAGAGGAGAAAGGCAAGAAGTTGGCCTGTTATAAAAAGGGAATCAAAAAATTTGAACTTGATTATCTTAAAGAAAGTGAAGAATTAGTGAAAGATTTTCTGTAAAGAAATATGGTATGGCTGATCTAACTCATCATCCAGTCCCCTTTCTCCCTTGCCCGCCTTTACTTACAGAAGCTAGGACTGGTAAAAGCTCACATGGAGAGTCTCTTTTTGAAGTAGGGATTTTAAAGACACAGGTCTGGCCAGTAAATTATAAATTTACTTGAAAGGTGAAAGGCAAAAGATTTGATTTCCTGATGAGAATCCAGAGTTTGTACCACCCTTTGCCTTCTTCCCTTAAAAGGAGCCTGCCTAAACTTAGCCTGGCATGTTGTCATCTGGCTACTGGGCTGCCTCAGCACACTGGGAGAAGCCGGTGGGCGGGGTAGGGGGTTGGGGGTGGGGGGTTGTGAGAGGTAGGGGTAGAGGTGGGGGTGGGGTGGGATGCCCATCTTTTTCACACTCACTCCACTTAGTCCTCAGGAGAAATAAGAAGAGCACAAACATTGCAAACAGTGACACAGAATGGGTGAGGAACCAGATAAAGATCCTGCCCACACATCTGGGTGGGGCGCAGGGAAAGGAACATTGAGTCAATATATTGGAGAAACGACCATGGTAAAGACTTATCACAGAACTGCACCTACAATCTAATTTGGGAGTGTATGAACAAAGAACTCGTTTCGGAATATGCCACCCACGAAAACAAGGCACCCCTCATCAAGCCTTGGGAGAGGAGGACTGCAGAGTTGGACCATCGACAAATCTGCAAACTGATAGAGAGGAGATGATCGGCAAAGTCCACCAGTGGACACCTACCTACATCGAGAAACTCCTTTACTGACAATGACTGGGGGAAAGGACCCCTAAGCCAGAGGACAGAGCTATGAGGTGAAGAGGCAGCGGATTGTCAAGGAGAACAGACTGGAGAGGGCAGTGAGAAGACATCGATAGACCTCAAAAGAGCATGGACTGGCTGCCGGATGCAAAGCTAAGACTGCAAACATACAAGCACGGTATGTCATGTCCCAGGACACAATTCCTCACTCAGCAAAGGGACACTGCCACAGATAAGGAAGAGATCAATGGACTTAACATAAATCAATAAACAAGGAGAGAGAAGTCTGAGTGAAGGAAGGGGGTGCCAGAAGGGAGGGGAAGTCATTCCAGCAACCATTTACCTATGCAGAAATTAAAAGAATGACTAAAATGTTTTTTAAAAAGCTACAAGAATGGCTTTTTTATGTGTATTTTAGAATGGCCATTTCATTTTATAGTACTTAATATGGAGGATGGATTAAGAAAGGATAAGAATGAATTTAGGGAGAGATACTGGTAAGCTAATATAGTACTCTAACAGGAAAAACAAGAATCTCAGAGAATCACAGTGAAGATGAACTAGAGATTATAAGAGATAATTAAATGATGGAAGAGATAGGGATAGTTAGATTTCAAACATCTCTTAAGTCTCCAGCTTGAGCAACAAGGAAAATGGTTGCAACCACTATCCAAAATCAGATATGGTGATGGAATAATATGTTCAGCTTTGGATAAACTCAAACATGAAAATGATGAGAAGGCAGCTGCCTACAGATGGTAAAGTCAAGAGGGAGATCTGAGTGGGAGAAACTCAGATTGAAGAATAATCAGCACATTTGGTAGTACTGCTGAACAGAACTGTAATATAAACTTCCTATGCAAAAATAGATGAAGTTAATTTTAATATTTTAACTGATTATATCCAAAATATTAAAACAAGTTATAAATTTAGTTATTTTGATAATTTGCATGCTACAATAATGAAAATGACTTTCCTGTATCATTTATAATAAAAAATCCCATTTATCTTTTCAAAAAGAATTGCTCTGTCTTCACAGCAAAAACCTGTCAGATTGAATACTACATTTATCCAAGATAAGCAAACTGAATAAATTTTGTGTTAGTTCACAGTAGCTCCTCCAAATTTATTATTAAAACATGTCTCAATTTTTTATTGTAGTTTTACAATAAATTCATAAAATGCTGTCAAATAGTGTTAAAATCTTGTGCATGATGAATTATATTATAAAATTCACAAAATTAATTACTTTAAATGTTTCAACTTGAAATAAATTCTAGTATTTGTCTAAATATAGCACAAATAGGTTTTTTCCTTTCCTTGAAGCTTCAAATTTTTATTTCATGTGATATTCTAGACAAAAAGACCATTTTCTTTGATTACTAAATATTTGGGTAGCATTTCTGTTGTTGCAAGACAATATTGAACTAGTTTTAATTCCAAAGTAAGTTTTGTAGAACTCTTCCCCAACTCAGTGGGCAGAGCTCACAAGATCACTGGATTGTCTTTTTATTCTTTCTTTAATCCTATGAACTGACATTGATTCATAGTCTCTACACTCATAGAACATTCAGCAATACCTATGACACCTATTATAGGGAAATAAAGCACTTTTTAGGTTTCGAATCTGTTAAACTTTGATACAAATATTTTCAAGGTGTTTTATACAATGAAATGAACATCAAAACCGTTTAAACATTTTGATGAAATCTGACTTTTGACTTGCTATGGAATTTCACTTATTGTGATAGAAAGTCTCATCTAGCTGAAAGTCTGATAAATGTAAACAATGAAAAACAGTTACATACACTTCCTTTTGTGAGGGGTGAGTGAATTTAAATTATTTCTTTATAAATTATTGAGACAAAATGAACTATAAGTATCACTTGGGCTGCGTCTTATGTTAAAAGATATTTTTAACTTTTTAGGTTTTGAATCAGGTAAATTTAGATACTGCTAGGAACTTCCCATATTTTACCAGCAATTGGTGATTTAATTGAAGACTGCACTTAAAAAAAATTTTTTTTTCACTTCAACTCAGTTATCTAACAAGTTCTAGAACTGATACTGATTTTACCATGCATTGAATTCAGTTCTTTTTTATGCCTGAATCTAAAGTGTTTTGTATCTGAGCAAATTGATAAGCTCAATCCTTTCTAAAATAGCAAAAATTTTTGTTGTTGGACATTTGGTACTTATTTCAGATGACTAAATTTCAGTTTTTTTCAACCTTTGGATGATAACAGCAAACTCATTACTCATTTTCCAATGATGTATCAATATTGTACACTCTACTATTTTTAATTTTTAAAGTTAAAGTCTCTCTCTGCCACAACAAATGTTAAAGCCATTCATCATGAAATCAGCAACACAACTTCTTTCATTCTTTACTGTTCCAGCTGTAGCACTAACTGCTATATTGCCACTTGGTTATTTTCAAAATGCCTTCATTTTAAATTTAAAAATTTGTTCATACTCATCTAAGTTAGAAAAATAATCTAATTGTAATTTCAATTTACCTATGATTTACATAGGTATCACTAATTGCTGTTGTCTATATAAAATATTCAAATGAGCATGGTTGAATGTTACATTGATTCATAGATGTAAATACAGAAAAAATGTGGACTGAATCCATTTGTTGACACAAATCAGTGAAATGTTTACATGTAATATAGACATGGCATAAAAGTTTGACAGGCATACTAAAACAATGATCTTAAGCAAGGTAACAAAGTGATATTTATTTCTAAAAAACCAGTAATACTGAATTTAAAATATTTTACACTGCTTTAGTTTTTATATTTAAAATTAAATATTCACTATCTTTCTTCTACTGAAGTTATTTCAAGTGTTCTACAGCCACCTGTTTCTAGCAGCTTCCATGTTTAGATAGTGTGGTCTGGAGATGAGAAAGACCAGCCAAAAGGCTTGTGGGTTTTTTCCATTTTCACTTTTTTATTTGATATAACTTCCTGGGCTTAGAATGCAACTTGGGTTAAGCTATTCTTTTACAACCCTTTAAAAATAAACAAAGCCACAGTGGAAATGGCTAGATGTTCTGTTCCGGACTCCTTGCAATATGGCGTATGGGCTCACTTTTAGTTGGAATAATGGCAAATCTCTAAAAAATTATAGCTCCTAAAAACAATCATAAACTTTTTCTGTTTAGAGAACACCTTTTTAGACAGCAAGGTGCTGATAAGCTTACCTTGGTTTAAAAAAACAAATATGTGTACAGAAAAGGTGTGTAGCACACAATTGGCAATAATAAAAACACACATAATACTCTATTGTAAATTCCATACAGTCAACTGATTCGTAGAGGCTTTTGTTGATTTCTGTCAAATACTTGTATCTGTGGCTAACCTATGGTTGCAATTTGACCAAGATTTTACAAATGGGGCTGCATCCCAATAAATCTGATATGTGATCTATCTATTTTTTTTGAGACTAGGGTCTCGCTATTTTTGCCTGGTGGAACCACAGGCTCATGTTGCCCAGGGTACCACAGACTCAAGCAATCCCCAGCCTCAGCTTCCCAGGTAGCTGGGATTACAGTTGCGTGCCACCACACCCAGCTATTTTTTTGGAGCTAGGTCCCACTACGTTGCTGGGGGTGGGGTGGGGAGGTGGGGTGGAATGGGGCGGGGGTGGGGGGAGTTTGACTTGAACCGCAATTTCCAGTCCCTGCCATGGTTTTCTAGGCTGCTGTTTACAGACACGCACCACCATGCCTGGCCATTGTTAAATTATTTCTTACCTTGTACAAATTATGTTCATTAAATCAAAACCTCTTTTAGCTCCAGCACAATTGATTGCAATAGTGCTAACTTTTTAGCTTATTGTATAATTGTAGGAAGTGAAACATAGTTTTATTTTATTATTTACAAATTCCTTAAAAATCACTCAAAAATATTTCATATTTTAAAATTTCACATAGATGAAATAATCTTTTCTCACCAGCTACCCATAGTGAAGCTATTTCTTCATAAGGTCATGTAGAAGATTCTAGAAATTCAAAATAATTAAAAATACTTTCATCATGGTTTCTGTCATAAAAGATATAATTTCATGTATTAAATCATATTTTCTAGTAACATATTCCTAGGAAGGGCATTAAATTTATTGCTTTTATTAAATGAAGTATCTTTAAATTTATCTGAATTAATCAAATCTTCAGTTTGAGATTCATGCTTTCTACTGCCAATTTTTTAATTTTCCAAAACTCTTATGGTATGTTTGATTAATTTTTGTGCTTTCTGAATGTTAGTTGATCTTGACTGCAATGCAGTGGAAAGTAGTGAAGATTCTTCAAGAATGTCAATCATTAAAGCAAGGTTTTGCAAGAAATTAATATTAGCTAATCTCTTTGCTAAACCAGAATAAGAATGAGAAAAATGCCTATTAGTACAGGATATGCACACCATATACCAGTAGCAGCTTGTAAACTAAAAGCCACCAACTTGGTCCCCTTATCCAACCCAATTCAACAATTTCAATTTCAAGATCTTTGATACAGTTACTAAAATCTTGTTTTGATTTCTATGAGATTGATGATAATGGAAGATAATGGAATACATTTTATCATGAAATATTTTTAAGTGATTAACTTGTTTTATTTCTGATATCAAATCATCAAGTGACAATTGCAATCAATGGTTTAGACAGTTCCAAATAATTATTTCAGGAAACCTTTCCAACAGCTTCGTAATTACTCCAGACTTTCTCCCCAGTATTGTATTAGCACCATGAGAACAAATGCAATTAGATTTGCTTTCAAATATTCATTACTAAAGTCACAATCATTTAAAGTACCCAATAATGTATTGAAAATACACTCTGCTGTAGTTGACACCATTTCTTTTAAAGCAAATAACTGGTGCAGGAGCTGAATGAACTGTGCACTGGAAATAAATCAACAGGGTGCTTTTCTTTGAAACTGTTGGTGCCTCATCAATGATATAGACTTTGGCATTCTCCTCTATAATATTCTTACACTTGATCTTAGCCAAAAGGTCGAAAAGCGATCTTCTATAATATTCTTAAATATCTTCATCTTCATTTCTTTTGCAATATGTTCTGCTATTTTTGTAGCACTGTATCCTGTCTTTAAACAATTGACCTCTCCATTTTTCTCCTGTAATTCTATTGCCCCTTCAAAGTCAGACAAAGGTCTACTGTTTTACTAAGTTGTAAACAGTATTAAAAACTTTTACAGTAGCATCAATATTCTTATTTCTTTGTTTATGCACTAAGTTAAAAACTGAGTCATTAATGGATTCCTTTAACAAAACCTGAATTTTACCATGGGCTTTAGAAACATGTTCTCTGATTTTTTTCTGAAGAGAAGCTTGTCTAGTTGTTTTATTACTGACATTAGGGGTTACTAAATATGCAATCTATCCCTTGGACACATGGACATGCTTCTCTGCTTTATATCCCAAATGTTGAACTGTTGAGCAATCCTTACATCCTAATTTACCTTCTTTTATTTCAAGCCATTTGTATAGTTTTGTGAACATAAATGTTTGTTTTTCATTCCAACAATCTGGAAGCACAAGATTATTTATTTCTTTGACAAACATGATGGTTTTTCTTCAATTATTGGTTGTTCAATATACTTGAAATTTCATTTCTTTGACTTAGTCAATCCACAGTGATTTTTATTTTTAGTATTACATCTTCTGCCAGTTCTTGCCTTCTTCACATTTAAAACATGCAAAAAGTCACCTCGTTATTTTGGAATTTTAGGGGACAGAATCTGAAAAAAATATAAAATATGTAAGTATAATTCATAACTCTTTCAAGGTAATGTAAAAGCTCTTTTGGTAATTTGAATAATTTTAGAAAATATATTTTAAATGAAAACACCTTGATTTTAGTTTATGCATATAGCTTCAATGTGACTTGCTACTTCTTGAAAACTCTATTAGTTTTTAAAATTAGTCAACAATGAAATAATAGTATCTGACTATGAATGTTTATCATCCAGTTCTGCAGTTGTTGCTCACGACTTACAAATATGTATAGTTCCAATATGAAAGCTGGTTCTTATTTTCATTTACATTTTAAGATGAAAGTTAAACTTTTAAGATGTATATTAGGATTCCATTCATTCACTGATATCAATATCTTTTAACTGAAAAATTTAATTATTACAAGATTTTCTCAAGTTTTGTAGTGTGTGGTCTAATATGGTTCACTTTCTAAAGTCTAGACAATCTGCAAATAATAAATCAAGTCCTGATTCATACTTGACTGATTACACTGGTACAAAAATGGAGAAGATCTTGTTGTACAGAGATATAGTAGATATAAATAATCCCAAGTATGTAGCTATTAGTATATGATGAGTTTTGAGTATTTTTTAGTCAAAATGTAATGATAATTTATTTACTTATAAGTTTATATACTTATGTTTTTAATAATCCCTACGTTTAACAACTAGCTCATAACATTCCTGAAAAAGTAACTATCTGCTAGTATGAGTTAGTTCAAGCCACTTCCAGCACACTATTGCACTTAATGACATAATTGAAAAACTATAAATATATTATACTTACATCACTATTATAGGTATTAGGCGCTTAATCACCATTGCAGACCAGATCGGTGTATTCAACAATAGTTCTTGATGGTCTTTCCTAAAAAGGAAGTGAGCATATTTGCAAATTGTAAAGAATCATTCAAACTAAATTTATATTTTTTAACAGTGGTTTTTTTTTTTTTTTTTTTTTTTTTTTTTTTTTTTTTTTTTTTTTTTTTTTTTTTTTTTTTTTTTTTGGTCATTGTTGTAATTAGAAAGTTACTCCTGAGGAGAAAGTGTGATAAGTGGCAGGGAATAATTAGAAACAAAAGCAGCACAGAAAAGGATTCATAATGATGACAAAACCCAAAAAGAGCCTAAATATATCAAGAAAAATAAAGCCATGTGAATGTCTCTGAAAATGGGAAACACTAAGAGAGAAAAAGGTGTCATCATATAGTGATTTTTTGTTTTTGTTTTTTTAACCAGGATGGTTATCAAAAATCCTTCTATATTTAAACTCAAAATCATGACATTCTTTGATAGGTCTGTTTGATAGATCTGTTTCATCTTCTACATCCTTACATAATCAAACATCAAAATCTGAATTTTTGTCAAATCTTTCTTTACAAAATACTACCTTTATTATAGATCAGGTCTTTAGCAGTCAGATCAACAGCTCAGATTTTATCTGTTAGCAAAGAAGTAAAAAAATAGTGTTGAGATGAGAGCAATATTAGAATTGTGTATTAAGATTACAGATATGACGTGAGGGAAGATTGAACATCACAATAGGGCAAGAAGAACAATAAGGAACACACTTGTCTCTGTGTATATATATATATTATATATATATATATATATTTCAGTGAGGTTCTCATCAAAGATTAGGGTATTTTCTGTACCTTCAAAATTGTATCATTCCTTTGTTCTGAGACAGTGATAAAAGAATATGACTTTTTCCCATCCCACCAGACCCTCTAGTTTTAACAATCTTGTTTTCTTATATTCCAAGGGAAAAAGAACATTTTTAGAAGACAGCATCAAAACTGCTGATCATCACGTGATAGCAAAGCAAGCTGGTGCCAACCTGGATCTCCCCCAAATCTCCAGATGTCTGCATCACAGGGACGGACATCTAACTCTTGCCCACCCCCTCTTTCTAGTCCCTTGTAACTCTGGATAAATACCCCTACCCTCTGCCAAAGAGAGGACAATAGTCTTTCAGAGAATGAGTTTGTTATCCTCACTCTGTTGGCAAAATAAACTACTTTCCTTCTCAAACTCTGTTTCTTTTTATAGGCTAAGGGAAACCAAAAGCAGAATTTGCTAACAGCTCTACCATGTTGTGTTCAGTTTGGGGCTATGCATACGGCAGAACACAAAGAAAATGATGTGTCATAATATAACTGAAAGCCCAGAAAATGAAATTCACATATGCACACACATACACATGTGCACACACACACACACATCCAAAGAAATCCAAGCCATATTATATGAATAAGTAATATACTATTCTTACTATATGTGAAGAACTCTCAAGTAGAGAAGTGTTCGCAACAGCATTTTATGTGTCTTGTATAGCACTTAAAAACAAAAACAAAAACAAAAAAAACCCACAGAGAACTAAGCATATCCTGGAGGTTCAGTATAGGTTAGTTGTTACAGAAGAAAGACATTCTGCCTCTCGATATATTTTAAAGAATTAAATTATCATTTTTTAATGTACACCATTTGAAGGCAGTAGGAATATTTTAGCAATTATTTATTTATTTATTTTTTGCTACTGCAATTCTACTTAGAACTTAGAGCTGTGAAATCTTCAATCCTTTATTTGGAAACAAGACTACATATAATAAAGTATATCACACTGGATATACAAAACTCTGGGTGCAAAGATAGAACTGATTATCCACATATAAAATTTAAATTAAAAATTTTAAACATCAGCTGAATACAAGCTGATACCTTAACTCAATCACAATTTATAATATAATTATTCATTTCTCAAATTTACATCTATTTTAAAAGCCCACTAAACAACCATGGACAGATCAACAAGACAAAGAATAATTAAGGAGACAACAGCCTTAAAGAAGCTAGGTCAAAGATATTTAATAGGTATCTATTAAACACTTCACCCAAAAACTGCTGAATACATGTCTTTTTTTTCCAAAACTGTCTTTTTTTTCCAAGTTCACATAGAATATACTCAAGAATATGTAAAAAAAATTGTAAAGATTTTCTGTTCTAACATTATTGTTATTACAAACAATAAGTGAATTATTTAGCAAAGTGGCACATTACAAGATCAACATATAAACAATGAAGAGGCAAAAACATCATGAAAATGACTCCATTTATAATTCCTTCAAAAAGAATGAAATATCTCAAAATTAATCTAATGTGATAAAGGAACTCTACAATAAGAACTACAAAGTGTTATTAAAGGAGTTAAATAATGACATATGGGCCGGGCACAGTGGCTCATGCCTGTAAGCTTCAGTCTGTGAAGCGGCCGGGGCTAGGGATCAGTTCGAGTCCCACCTGGGGTCCATGGCGAGACTTAGTTCCAAAAAATAGCTGGGCGTGGTGGCGCGCGCCTATAATCCCAGCTACCTGGGAAGCTGAGGCTGGGGATTGCTTGAGTCTGTGGTACTCCGGGCAACGAGAGCCTGTGGTTCCACGGGCAAAAATAGCAAGACCTAATCTCAAAAAAAAAAAAAAAAAAAAAGACATATGGAGATGGAAGGATATACCATGGTCATGGATTGGGGAAATCAATATAATCAAAATTATTATACTTCCTAAAATACTACATACATTTATCAAAATCTCCATCAAAATACCAGTAATATTTTTTCAGCAAAGTTGAATAAAAATATTGAAACTTATATGGAACTCAAGAAAAGCCTCTAATTGCAAAAGGAAGCCTGAGTGAAAAGGAGTGAAATGAAGGAATCACATTCCTGATTTCAAATTTCACCATAAAGCAATAGTACTATAAACAATAGAGTACTGGGAGAAAAAGAGATACATGGATCAATGGAATAGAATCAAAAGCCTGTAAATTAATCCCTATACATATCAGTACTTAATAAATGATAAAGCAGCTAGGATCAAAAAAAGGGGGGGGGAAGAACTGTCTCTTTAATAAATGATGCTGGGAAAATTAGAAAGTCAAATATAAAAAATAAACTTGACTATAAGGCCTATAGCAATAAAATATAGGAGGAAGTACTGATGATGATTTCCATGACATTAATGATTTAAATGTTATTAGAGATTTGACACCTAATGCAAGGTAAATTGAACCAGAAATAAACAACTGGGGTAATCTCAATTTAAAAAGCTTTTATACAATGAAAAAAAGTACAAGAAGATAACTAGACACTTTACTAGTGGGGGAGAAAATGTTGACATAATACCTAATTGATGAGTTTAGTTTTCATGGTGTAAACTCAAACAATTCAACAATAAAACACCAAATGATGCAATCAATAAATGGGTAACAGATATGAACAGATAAATCACCAACAAGGATATAAAGAAGTCAACAGAAAAATGTTCATCCTCATTTCCAGTAAGACAAAAGTAGTTTAAAACCACAATGAGATAACATAATGCCATTCTGTGAGAATGGCACATATTAAAAAGAATTCCAACAAGTTCTGGGGAGAATGTCCAGAAAGAAAACTGATTACAGTTAGTGATGTAAACTGGTACAATCACTATGGAAAGCAATCTGAAGTTACCTCAAATCTAAAAATGAAATACAGAAAGCAGAGAAATCCCACTTTTGGGCATCTATCCAAAGAATATGAAACAGCTATTGCAAAAAAAAAAAAAAAACAGTGTTCATGGCAGCATTAACTATAACAGTTGGGACATGGAAGCAGCCTAAGTGTCCATAAATTGACAACGATATCAAAAATATGGAAATAGGCTTGAGAGTGGAATATGATTGGAGCTGAACCAGCACAGTTCAGACAGCTGGAACTGGAGCACCCCCACACTCCCCTTCATTTATACAAATAGAGGAATGTATACATATCATTCTGATTGAGTCTCTCATGGATGCCAATCAACTAGAAGGACCAATGAGGTTCAAAAGGCTGGCACCCAAGCGTATCCTTAAGCCACGCCCTAACCAGCTTAGAGAAAGCTTGAGGAGAAAAGGGAAGCTAAAGAGAGACAGTTGAAGAAGACTTGAAGAGAAGCTCGGAAAGGCAATTGGAGAGACAGTCAGATTAGTCTGGAAGAACTTTGTTGAGCTGTAACACTTAACTCTGTCCTCTGGTACAGACCTGACTGCTGGATGACACCACTGGCCCTGTGCTAGGTGCTCCTGAAAGATCTGGTTGTTTTGGCTGTATGTCTAGCACAACTATAACAGTGATTCCTGCCTCTTTCTTGCCCAGCATCAGCTCCTTGCTATTGCCTTTGGTGCTGACCAGCCCGTCCTTAGAGTAGCTGCTGTTGACTTCTATAAGTGCCAACTTCCCTTGTCACAAAAACCTTTGAGAGAAAGGCGTGCCCTTCAAGACCTTCAAACCATTGCTACCTCTTCTGGTCCTGCCTCTAACACACTTCTCTCTCCCTTGAACCTGAGTGTGTCCTGAAATTACTGGGGAATTTCAGGCAAGAACCCACCAACCACATGACATTTTGGCTTCCCCCATCCCTGCCTTGCATGGTTACATTTTGAGCAAGAAATACATCACTGTGTAAGACTTGGATATTCTGGAATTTTCTAAAAGTTTAAAGAGTCAGATAAAAGCTATCAAGAGTCTTAAAAATTTAGCCTTTGGCAACATCAACATGCCATTCATTCAATTAATTGTAACTAATATTGTATTATCCACTAAATTGTTGATTTTTATAACTTTGAACACTCAGAAAAAAGTCAATTTTAGTTGCAAACCTCAATTAATCATCAAACATCAGTTGTGTTATGCTGCAACAGGATGATCTCAGAGGTTACTCCTGCAGGTTGTCAGTTTTGTTTTCAAGCTACATAAAGCTGAGAATTCAAGGTGTGCAACCCGTACTGTCTTCAACCTTCTTCCTTAGCCTGCCTTCCTTTTTGCCTTTCTGCCATCTTTTGAAAGACACTCTGGTCCCATTTCAAAACACACAGTCTTAAGAGACCAGAAACCTGGGTAGGTTGAGTATAAGATGGCTCCAAATGCAGGCAGCAGGAGAAGCAAGAGTTCAACCTATACTTAA
>PVHY01022139.1:0-23047 GCA_004024945.1 Uropsilus gracilis
TTTTGGACAATGTTGAAGTATTCTGAGTCTTACATGTTTCTTTTGTAATTATTAGGATAACTAGAAATCACTTTGTTAGAAATAAATTAGTCTGCACTGCACTGATAGTCTTACATTGGTTTGGTATTTTGGTTGAGAAGGCTGGGGATGGTAGTAAGAACCCACGAGTGGAAAGTTTAAACTGTGTTTTAAAGTTTTTCTTTTCTGCAGTTTTTGGAGCTGAAAGCAGAGAGCAGCTGGCTGGCTTTTGCATATCAATGGTAAAGGTGATCAGTGAAAATGCTAATGAAGAGTGTGTAGCCTGCTTTGTAGAGAAAAGCAGGCAGATAAGTGTATCCAGTTAAGGTTAAAGGTAATTGCAAAGGAACTGCTTGTAGCATGCTTCTGAGAGAGAAGCAGGCAGATAGCTGTATCCAGTTAAGTAAAGTCAGAAAGTCTCTTTTTACCCACTTTCACCTCCATTTTACAGATGAGAAAACTAGGTCTAGAGAGATTGGTTAACTGGCCAGAGGTCACACACAGATATGAGTGCAAACAGTCCTCAGGTGTATTTTCTCCTAATAATTGTTGGATTCGAACTACCTTCACCATGGTGCATCTTTCCTCCATTTAACTTAAATTCTTCACATTGAATCTTATGATTATTTTCTTTCTCAGGGTCAAATATATCATTTTCTTTACTCCTATTCTGGAAAAAAAAAGTAATAGGAAAATATAAAATGAAAGCTATAGATGAATACAGACTTTAGGGAAAAGTAGGAATATATATGAAGTGAACTCAAATGGCATTAATATTTAAATAGCACTCAGAAATCTCTTTACAACACTTATTTCCACCGTTCCTCTCTCCATCTGCAGAAGTTCATTTCAACCGGCACAATTTGTACCAAGTTTTAAAACAGAGTCCAAGGTGGTTTGCATTTTATGATAACGCTGGCATCTGAAATTAAACTCAGCAGGTAAAAAATATTCCTTCATGGATTTGACTTTTAAATGACACCCCTGTGCACTAAAAGCACATTTTAAAGAAAAAAAAAAGTCTCAATTTATATCAAAAGTTACTTCAGGAAGTCAATACAGGAATCAACATAAGAAGAAAGAAAGGAAGGAAGAAACAGGAGGTGGGCTGGTAATTACATCCTAAGCAAATGTCGATGCATTAACTGGGAAGACCAGTTCTAAGCCTGCCCCTGGCTGGTGGATGGAAACCAACCCCTCCTGTTAGCCCAGGGGTCCAAGCATCTTCTCTAAACACTCCTTTCCCAAATTCAACATCCAGTCCCTAGTTCAAGGCTTCTAATTGCTCCTACTAAGATAGAACCCAAGTGTCTCTTCCTATCTGTCTTAACTAATAAAATTCACATTTTGAGGAACCAGAGAATTATTGTAATTTTATGGTAACATTTTGCAAGACCTCACCCTTAGTACAACAGGTAAGAGAACAAGTCATTTTCTTTTTTAGATTTTTTATTTTCTTACAACCTTGGTCACATTTGTGTAATTATTGATCCCCTGATGTAAGGCCTTTCCTCTTCCTCCTCCCCACCAGGTCTCCCCTCCAGTCACTCCAACTCCCCTCTCTCTGCAAATTGCTGGCTGATAAAGTCTAGGCTCCTTTATTGTGGCATTTTCTGTTGTGAAGTTGACAATCTCCTTTTCTCCAGACCCATGTGGCCATCGGGATTCATGACTCTTTGTTCATGCTGACTGCCTCCTCTGTTCTGGTGTCTGTCCCTCTGTGCTGCTTTGAAGCCGTATAGTTCTGTCCTCTGGCATTGGGATCCCAATTTTTGGCCTTTGGTGTTAGAGGGGTTCTGAGGTAGCGACAGACTCCAGTGGGGGATTTGTATAGCTCCTCTCCATTCTCGTGGTTTACAGTTCCGTTGTGGGACTGCAGCCCCTTCTCTGTGACTTTCCTTCCTGAATGGGAGAGGAGGACATCTTGCTTATCTTGGTGGCATCTCTGTATCAGGAGCTTTTCTCATTAGCCCCTACAACATTGTAGGTGAAGCTCTTTGCTAGGTCTCTTATATGACTCATCTCACAGTCACGTTGAAATTGGGTGCAAAAGGGGCAGAGACTAACCAACTAACCAAAGCCACAGGAAAAAAAGTGGCACTTTCAAAATGAAGCTTCTGCCCCCAGGTTCCCTCAGGTTCATACCACCGCACATGGCAGTTGCCAGTCAAATGCAATTTGAACATTTGGATTTTATTTACAAGGAGCATTAACAGGGAAAACAAAAATCCCCCAGTCACCATTTTTAGTCCATTATTAGTCCCAAAGGTCCCAAAGACAAATGTCCATGATGCTGCTCTTTTGAGCACTCTGCAAATCCAGTCATTCTCCAGTATCTTCTCTTCACTTCTTCTCATTCCAGCGTTCTAAGCTACTACACTTCTGTAAGGCTCTTCAAACTTCTTCAAAAAATGCTGATCCCAAATCAGCTTTCCAAATCTCTGGCTATCTCCAAGTATCAGCTTTCCATGCCACCTTGCTCCAGGTACCAGTTTTCCCATGCCACACTCTCCACACCGGCCACTTTTCTACTAGTCACCATGTCTCCTTGCCACCACCTGCTCACTCTTCCAGAGGGCTTCTGCCCAGCCTGGTCACTCAGGTTACTCTTTACCGACCTGCCCTGCCATTCTCATGTCTCTTCTCTCCCCCAAAGTATCTCTGCTCATTTTTTTTTTTTTAAGGCTAGGTCTCGCTGTTTTTGCCGATGGAACTGCAGGCTCTCGTTGCCTGGGGTACCACAGACTCAAGCAATTCCCAGCCTCAGCTTCTCAGGTAGCTGGGATTACAGGCGCGCACCACTATGCCCAGATATTTTTTTTGGAACTAGGTCTCGCTATATGCCCCAGGCGGGACTCAAACCATGATCCCTAGCCCCAGCCGCTTCATAGGCTGAAGCTTACAGGCACGAGCCCACGGTGCCCGGCCTGCTCATCTCTTTTTATATCCTTTTTTTTTTTTCTCTCTCTCTCCCTCTCATCTTCCCTCCTGAAAAGCAGAGGGTCCAATTTCCCTCTACACACCCTCTTGGTGATTCATTTTCCCTTCCCCACCTCGGATTTGCAACAAAGTGAAAGAAGGAAGTAGTCTTGTCCTGTTTAGGTCATCTTTTACTTCTGTGTTTTTTAGACACAGCTAATGGCAATGCCTAAATTTTATGAACAAATTCACTGCCCATGTTGGGGTCACAGCTTCAATGTCTTGCGGTTCTGATTTTGCTCAGTTTGGGTCTCACCCAGGTGATGATCATGCCCAGGGCCTTTGTTTGTTCTTCTTTTCTCCTGTGTGTTAGTCAGTAGATGATTGGTTTTCACATTTCCAGTGAGATCTGTTAGAAGTGGGAGTGACAAGAGTGGGAGACCACCACCTCCTCCCAAGCTGGTGCACCAGCAGAGGTGCTGCCTCACCCCGGGACACATAGGAGCTAAAGGCAGCCCTCCTTCACCTGAGACCCCCATGGGATACCTACCCTGGGCCCCTGCCAGTGGCCAGGACCATGGCAAGAACATTATAGGGGCCTCTCCTAAGCACAGGCCTTTAGAAAGGGAAATCAGACCCCACCTCTGGTCCGGGGCAAGAACATTATAGGAGCCTCTCCTAAGCACAGGCCTTTAGAAGGGGAAATCAGACCCCACCTCTGGTCCGGTTAGAGAACAAATCATTTTCACAAGCTCTACTCTTCTCACAGAAATCCACTGCTTGAGTAAAGTCAGTCTTTCCTGAGTAAAAAAGTCTTTCCATATTAAAGGGAAAAAAAAAAAAAGATTTAACAATAGGGACTCAGTCTTTGTATCTCTGCAGTACATTCTTCCGAAAGGAAGAGATTAAATCCCCCACTGCCTTCCTCTAGCATCAGCATATCTTTAGGAGAGGACAAATTAGAACTAGAAGGTCCTCCTATCAAGAGTAATTACATTCATAATGTCAGTGACTCTCTGTTCCTACCTATGTAAACCAAATTCAAACTTGCGTTTACTAGAACAACTCTCCCAGAATAAAACCTGGGGGACTGCTTTCAGGGTTGGAATCCTCACTTGACTATTTAATGAACTCTTTGTCTAACTACCATTGAGATTTTATTTTCAGTTAACATGATCATGATCGGTTAAAAGCCACGAAAGCAGAATTCAAAGCTGAAAGTAAAATGTGACTGCAACTTGTGTGATGTAATAAATTATAGCTACATGTATAAATGTCTACATATCTATAAATATGCAAAAAAGGCTTGAGTTCTGAAACCCAACTCTGGGCATGCGATATGGATAATTGCAATACATATGTATTTTTCTTAAATTTTATACACGGAGTATGCATGGCTACTATCCTTTTAAAACATGTAGAAGCTTGAAACATTATGTCTTCTCATTATATTGCTTAAGATTCAAAACACCTCAAAGCAGATAATGGAGCACAAATGTGTTCCCTTTACTTTACATGCTAGGTGGAAAGAATGAGCAACTGTAGGCTACAGATGAAAAAGAACCCTGCAGGGGTGGCTGGTTGCCATCAGAAAAACTCAACTCAGAATTTCCCATTTCAAACTCTAGGAGCCAGCTATCTCTTACCAACAATGCCAGAGGCTGGCTTTTAATTAGTATCATGGAAGTTAAAATAGATTTTTCATGGATGTTCAAAGATGTATGGATTTTCCAGAAACAATACTACACAGGCAGAAGAAATAAAAATCCAATGGGACCCCTGAGACACAAAAACATAAAAAAAAAAAAAAATCTAATACATCCAATGGTCCAAACCCTTTAGAACCACTTAAGACCCAAACTCATCCCATGGGCACATAACAGTTTTGGGCCAGGATTCTAAGAATTAGAAGATGGTTGCATCCTCTATTCACACTGTGCACCTGGAGTCTTCTTGGTGGGTGTGGTCCCATACCTACAAGGGCAAAGAGCTTGCAAGATCAAGTCCTGCAGCAGAAGGACACCTGTGCAGGGGTCCACTGATAGCCCCCAACTATCCTACTAGGTCTCACCTCCTCTGCTGGACATGGCGAGTGCTCTAAGGTGTCATTGCTCCCTCTGTACCCCTCTAGCAAGTGCTGACCTGCAGGCTTCATTCCTTTCCTTTGCAAAACTCAATAGGTATCAACAGCACATTCTTTTAACTGCACTGTCTCCTCATCATAGCAATGCATTCATCTCTCTTCACTAGATGAAACCATTAATAGCAAAGGATGTATCCACTCATTGTTTGTTTACAGCTTCTGCCTGTTAGCATCTACAACAGAGATGTTGACACTCAAATGTCTCTCCACAATAAGCAGCTCAAAGCTTATCAGAAATGCAGGACAATTTCTGTCCAGTCCCCTGAATCAGACTCTGCATTTTAACAAGAGCCAAGGTGACTGGAGTGTGCATTCCATTTCCAGAAGCCTCTACTAAAGCACCCATATACAACTGATTAGTAAAAGAAGCTAATCTCATTCACTGCCCTGCAGAAATCACCAAAGAAGACTACTAGGCTTCCTTGAGTGCGTATTACAACAATTGTAGGACAGAAGGGAGTAGGGCTTCTAGAAACAAACAAAAGTGTCCTATGAGCTGGAAGTAGCTCTGATGACCTACCCTGAGATACCATCAAAAGCACGTCTCCGTCATTTGAATGACTGATCAACACCACGAAGGCATCACTGAACCATCTGACAAGGGGAAAACTGAGAGCAGGAGATGCCAAGGTTTCTGATTGCATAGTTGGAAGCTCCAGGACTCAAACTCTTATGTTTTCTACATAAACAGAAGTTAATTCATTACTACAAGACACAGTGATGACCAGTCTGGCTGTGCTCAGCAGATCATAAATGTCTCAAGGGCAAAGCTCATTTAGATCACCACCAATTTGTGAGTTGCCAGCATGGTACGTAGCATCGAAGAGGCATCAGCAAACACCAGCTGAACGCATCAGTGACAGCATCTCAGCTGGAGTCACCAGACTCCCTCATTATCTGCTCCAGCCCACGCCCCATGTGTGGTTGTGGGATGCCATGCAGCCTCCACTCTGTGATCAGCCCGTTTACCATCATCTTCTTCTTGCTTCACCCTACCTCCAACACAAAGAGTGGAGGCCCAGCTGTCCCCATGGTCCCTTTCTCCTAACGAAAGTGTTTCCCCTCTTCTCTCCAGACACACATGTAAGGGGCAGGTGTGGGCCTGGGTCCTCCCTGCCCCTCCCTCTGCAACCATACTCAGGCTCGCTGTTACCATGGGCTTACCTAGAAAAGGAAGGGGCCTCCAAGATCATGAGTGACTTGCTGAGATCCTATCCCACATGGAGTCAACACTCAAATAAGGCTCTGATTCCTGTCCTGTATAGATCCAGGGAGGCCCACAAGAAACACACACTTTGCCTTGTAGTCTACTCTTAGCATAAGAGAGACAAGATGGGCGGGCCTCTCAGGCATGCTAGGGGCATGTCTTCATGCAGAGCAGTATGAACCCTGGTGGCTGCAGATTGGGTCAGGGACCCCGGCAAGGGCTCTGCCCTTGATCTGAGCTATCACAGTAGTTCTGAAGGCAAAGAACTTGCTTCCCTGCAGCAAGAGATCAAGACCAGGGGAGCTGGTGGGAAGGGATTCTCAGTGTCCACAGCACACATGGCAGCCATGTATTTATCATTTTTTTCAAGGCAAGCTGCACGTGACTTCTATTCTCTCTGGTATCATTCACACGATCAATTTTTAAACAGTGCCCGCAAGGCCAAATGCCATTCTCCAAATGAATAAAGACACTGGGCTCACCAGTCAGACAGGCTGGAGGATCAACAGGGAGGAACTTCTGGGGTGTGATGGGCAGAGAAGAGAATGGACACAGGGGTGACCTTGAACAGGCCTCCAGGAGGGATGCACCAGACCCAGATGGAGGTGTCTATGCCTCCTGCAGTTTCTTCCTTGTGAAGCAGAGAAAGGAGAGAAGTTACCAAAGGAAACTTCACACGTGACTTCACATGTGCCACAGGGTGTGTGTTGGTGGGGGGATCCACAGTGTCATAAGGATCTGTTTGAGGTACTGCATGGATTTTGTTTCTCATAGTCTAGATGTTGTTCAGTCTGACTGCTAGTGGACAGGGCATTGCTTACGAAGAACTTATTGCAACAATTCTGGTATGACTGCAGATGTCTGATGGCTGACACTCTACCATATAATTACCTGTTATTTAGCGAGTGTCTCCTGATGAACTAGGTTCACATGGACTACAAAACAATCATGCTTTTTACTCATGTGGAAATTAAAGTCAAGTGGGCAAGGCAGCCGTGAAACAAGTCATCAATCAGCTAATTGTATAATTTCAAAATGTGACAAGCACGGTAAAAGAATCAACCAAAACATGCTGTGATGGGGGGTCAGGGAGTGGCAGGGGACAATGAGTCAGAGGGGACCTCTCTGACTGACAGCATCAAGATTCAGACATGAATCACATGGAGAATATTCAGGGCCCAGTCAAGTCAAGAGCAGAGTGTTCACATTCAGATCACAAGAAGTACATGCAAAGACCCTGGGGCCACCCTAGAAGGGAGTGGCCAGTGGAGCTGGGAGAGAACAAAACTGAGAGACAAGATCAGAGGTAAGGAGCCAAGTCCATACAAGTCAGGCTGTGTAGGGCCTTAAGAGGTGACGAAGGACTGAGGGAAAATACTGACTCATTTCCCTGTGAGCTCAGTGGGGAAACTGGTGCAGTGAACGCGAGCTGGAAGGGGTGGTGACCAGTTCAGACAGAAGCACAATGCTGGAGAGTCTGATCTAAGACCTGCTACAAGGTGAACATGGCAGATGTGAGGCTGCACGGGTCTGATGAGAAAGAGGACAGGAGTGAGAGACGCTTGCGAATGACACCAAGGTATCTAATCTAACCTGAGCAATGGACCACACAGTGATGTCCTTTAAGGAGTTGGGGAAATCTAAGGAGGAGCAGGTGGAGAAGGAGAGTTGGAGCTGAGGTCTCAGGGTACGTGGTAGAGGAAGGCCTTTCCTTGTGTGAGTCTGGATGCCGGTGGAGCAAACCAAGTTGGAGGCACAAACAGGAGGTATCTGCTTGATGCTGTTTACAGGTCAATGGAATTGAGTGGGGGAGAATATTACTTAGGGTGAGCAAAGAATATGCGTCCCCTTGAACCCTGTAACACTCCTGAAATGTGCCCATCCGTGGAGAGATGTGAGTAGAAAAGGAATGTATGGGATAAACATTTCAGCAGAGAGGAGCGAGAGTTTGCCAGGAAAAGCCAGTAGAATTTCTGAGCAGTGTCTACCCATCTGAAATCAGAAATGATGAAAGGGAACAAATTTGCTTTCCAGCAGTGCAATTTCTTACCCCAACATCTGGATTCCTACATAAAACCACCGAGGATGAATATGGCTGTTTTTCAGAAACACTGAGTCTCTCTAGGCCACTGGAGAGGCAAGGACAGCCAGAGGAGGGCATGCATGCTCACAGACAGAGGTTATCACGATGGTCCCTGGTATCAGGCTGAGAAAGAGCAACTATAGAGGAGATCTGGACCTGAATGGGCAGTGAGAAAGTACACCATTGAACTGGGCTCATGATGTCAGAGAACGATCTGTATAATGGCAGCCTGAGCAGCGAATGAGGGTCTAGAAAGGGGTGTATGGTGACACCTAGGGATGTCTGGTGACATTTACTGCCCTTGGTGACACCCTATTTTAGAATATGAACTCAAGTGAAGTGGTGTGTTGGGAGAGGGCATTTAGGTCAAGGAACTGCGGTAGAAGGTGTGGGAACTAAAGTCTTGGAAGGGCGAGGAGATTAACAAGGAATTGCCAGACAAGAGTGACAAGGACAGAGAAAAGGATGGAGGCCACTGAGGAACAGGGAGAGATCCAGCAAAATCTGAACAAAATATCATGACCACATGAGATACTACAGAAGTATTAATGATGTTAAACTGAGTTAGCTGAATTCCAACAACCTGACCAATGGAATTCCAAGGACTACACAAGCATTATTCCCTTTTTGCTCTGACAGCCTCAAGGCAGATCTGTAATACAGAGGTAGTCATGTAATACATATGGCACAGGTAGCTTAAAGCACAAGCACTTAGTTCTCACAGCTCCAGAAGCTGGGAGGCCCAGGACTTAATGGTTGATGAGTGTCGCCTCCTAGTTCATAGATTATCTATGGTGTCCGCCCATCATTATAGTGTTAAAATGCTATAAACTATTATTATTGAGCTATTTTACACTCATACCAAGGTTCTGAAATCCACAGCATACCTTATATTTCAATCTGAACTGGCCACATATCAAGTGCTCTAGCGGTCAGGGGCTGGAGAGTTCAGGTTTAAATATTTTCTAGGTCACACATCAGCCTAGGTAGGGAACAAGTTACAAGTCTGGTTTACAGGATTGAGGATGGAGCCGAGAAGGCAAGCCTAGAGGCTTTGCGTTAATACAGGCTGGATGAATAGCAGCCTGAGCTGGTGACTGTAGTATTAGGGAGAACTGGATTTAGCTGGATGGGTTAGCATTCATTTGCTGACCAGTGAGGATAACAGGTACCTTACAAGCACATTCCTGCGGCACTGATTCTTACTCAGTCCATACAAGTAAGTGAGACTCCAAAGGTTATGTGACTTGGGTTTCACTGGGAATAGGGATCCTGGGATTAACCACAAGATTTCTGACTGCAAAGGTGATGTGCCCATGACCTCAGAGGACTCCAGGGTTGGGCTTCTGCCAAGCTCATCCTTCCAGTTCTGATAGACCAAAATCTCCCATCCAGTGTAGGACCCACTACACTTGCATGCCCTTTTGGTGAGGGATTGCTACCTCCTGGGATTGCTACCTCCTGGAATACATTAGGAAAGTGCCCAGTATATTGCGGGTGCTGATAAACATCTAGCAAGTCACAGGACAGCAATAGACAATTATTTAAATAACAGAGCTGAGATTGTGACCCCCTGGTCTGAGGCATCACTTCTTTAAAGTGCAAGCCCACTGCCTCCATAGATGACCTCCCTCAACCTGGAGAAGAAGTGGCTCTGGCAGGGTTGTTGAGAGTATTGATTACAAAAAGGAGGCACTGACAGTCAAGTGGGGCCTCAGATGGGAAAGTGAAGGGCGTTGATCGCACTCCAGACTTTTCTCATTTCCACCTCTTCTGCCACAACATAGAATCTGGATGCTGTTTATTCAGGGCAGGGACCCCAGCCTAATATAGATGTCAATAGTGGGTCTTGTGAATGAATATCACTTCCAGCACAGAGCTCACTGGGTGACACAGATGGGGAAGCAAATGGGCCAGGGGGGGTGGGGGGGGGGAGAGGAACATGGAGAAGCAATAAAAAATTTCCACTTACAACAATAACCTCTTTCAACAATGCATTGCCAAACAGATCTTTAATGCAAATTGATCTATCCTGAGGATATACACTTTTCCTGGGGTCAGATTACAGCTCCAGGCCTGTTGAGTTTTTTGTGGTTTTCTACTGAATGTTAAATCAGTTCTTAATCACATCCAGGAGGCTACCCATGAAGCCCCCATCAGAGTGTTTTGCTCTTCATTCTTTTGATTTTCATTCTGGAAAGGCATGATTGAAGCAGGCATGCAGCACATTTTCATTCTGCTTAAGCAAACACTCATAAGCATTTAACAAGGGCCGATGCTGCAAAAAGTTGGTCTTCCCAACTCCTGGAGGATTACGTGTCTCACTTGCAGAAACCACTCCCCTGTACAGACCAAGGCCTATGAAGACTATGTAAGGATGTCTTGTGGCAAATAACACAAATAAGGCAGCATTTCTATACCTTTTCTCTAGTCTTCACCATTCATTCCATTCCATGCTGCACTTCACCTTCCACTCCAGACTCAGAGCTGGGAGATGGGGAAATGGTGATGCAAAGAAGGATAGAACAAGGTCCCTGCTCTTAAGGTGACGTGTGAGAGTAAAAGTCAAACAGATAAACTTACCATGAACTTGAACACAAGCCAGGACTGGGGGGGGGGGGGACAGGGAGCAAACATATGGGCTGAACCAGACAAGGTGGAACAATTTCAAAAGATTGGCAAGGAAACAGAAGTCATTCCTGAGAGAAAGAACCACTAGGAGAAGTGCAAAGACATCCAGAAACCAAGGACGAGACTGATAGGTGGAAGGAGACCAGACCAAGACGACTTTGAACATGCCTTAGATCAATGCCTTTCTCCATGGCCAGGATTGGCTTGGAGATGACTTATCACCCTATCCTGGTCACAAGGTGCAATGGAAGGCAACCGCACAAAGGAGAGCCCCCTTGATACAAATATCACTGGCCTGAAGTCAGAGAAGTCTCTCCAAGAGAAAGAACCTCCTGACTTAAAAAGAATTAAATTACCCTGCATGAGGTCCCTGGTAGTTATGCTTTTTACTCCTTGACCAGTGATTCCCTGATTTGGGTTCCATAGATACTACTGCTATTAAACATGAGTGCCTCTTTGCCTCTTTTTCTTAGTGAGGCAAAAGTCATATAAGGTCCAAAGAACCGTGTGAAGATGTGTAATTCATCATCACATTGAAGTTTCAGTGTTGTGTAACCACCACCTTTATTGAATTTCTCAAAATTTTCATAACTCAAACAATTTAGAAAATCCCATACCCTTTGCTCCTCCCCCGGCCTCTAGAAACTACCCATTGGCTTCCCATTTCCATTGAGTCATTCATTATGAATATTCCGCATTCATATTGTGTCTGACTACTTTCCTTTAACATAATGTCCCTGAGGTCCATTCTGGTCCTAGCAAACATTGGCACTCATATCTTCTTACACTGATCACTCTCCTTTCACCCTGACATGACATTTTGTTGACCCATTTATCAGCTCTGGATGTACTGGCAATTTCTACCTGTGGCCACTGTGAATAGTGCCACAAGAAGACATGTAGACAAGTCCTTGTTTGAGAAGGATGATTTTTTTTTAGTACCATCTAAGTACCTCTGTCCTGTGCCTATGAGTGTTATTATTATTTTTGATGATTTTAAAGAACCTGGCACCTGGGAGCTCAAGCAGTTGTTTTAGGCACAGCAACCAGGATCTATTAGGAACTGGCTCAGATGGTACACTTGATCATATTTTTATCTCATTTGTTCCTCTCAAGTTACCTACTATGTGTGTGTCATCCTCGCTTAGTACAGAAGAGAATCAAGGAGACAGGGTTTAGTTACACACCACACATGACACACTTGTCATGGGAGCAGAAGCAGGACTAGGCATGATGGAAAGGTGACCTGTCTTGGAAATGGCTCAAAGCAGCTCTTCAATGAATATGAAATGAATAAATAATGTACTTAATGACAGATTGATAATAATAATAAAAAAAAAACAGAACTCAAAGGGGGGAAGAACCTACAGCCATGTCTTTACTTTCCCCTCTCATCATTAATGGAAGTTTCTATGCTTAGTAGGTTACAGCATTCATATCCTGGGATGATAGTGATGAGCACCACAAACTGAGTGACCAGAGTGGCTGAAATAGACCATCTCCTATAGTTCTTAAGGCTAGAACTTGGTCAGGGCAGAGGGTGTTGGCAGTCCACCCTCCCCCTGGAGGCACTAGGGATGCTCTGTTTTAGGTTTTTCCTAAGGGGTTGGTGGTAACTCATTCCAAGTCTTGACATGGCATTCTTCTGTGTCCATATCTGGTTTTAATGTTCCCCTTTTATTAGGACACCAGGCCTACAGGATGAGGGCCCATCCTATCCCAGTGTGACCTCATATCAACTAATTATATCCACAATGATCCCATTTCCAAATAACATATTCTGAGTCCTGAACTTCAGCATATGAGCTCTAGGGGACAAAGTCAACCTCTAACAGCTATCTTCACCAGCATGCACAAGTTAAGAAGAAGAAAACAACAACAACAAAAAACCACCACAAAGCAGAGTCAGGAAGAGGCGTTTTAATTATATGAGGTCACAGATACACAGTCCCCAGAGGTCACCTGGCAAATAGTTGCAGAACTGACTGCGGGAAGTTGGGGGATGAACAGGACAATCTGAAAGCCACCACAGATTCCAACATCCTAAACAGTTTACAAGAAAAGGCATGAAACCAGACATAGGGAAGTAGCTCTAATCCTGCTGCTTAGGCAGCTCGTTCTGTGACCCCATGAACACTCTCTCCTCTGCTTCTCATTGTCTAATCAAAATAAACATGGGTTCCCCCAGACTAGCCCCCAGCATACAGTATATGCAGTTCCAAAATCTATCTGGAGAAAGCAACCCCTCCTTGGCATGGGTGCAAATCTATCAATGGTTACAAAGGATCTTGGACGTAGCTCCAGGTAAGAACTTTCAGCTAACGTTCCAAAGTTAGACATTCAATCTCAGGCATCCAAGTTTAAAAATTCCAAATGGTTCAAATCTGTCTTACCAACATAACGCCAGACAGATGCAGCACAGAAAGCAAGTAGTCTAGTTAATAGGTGCTAGTTCATTAGTTGTGGGGCTGTCAGAAGAACCCAATGGCTGTGACAATATACAAAGCTGTCCCCATCTCAGAAGTCAAGCTAAATGCTTTCCATTTTTATCACCCAATTCATAACCTTGCTGTCTGGATTTAAGAATCAATAGCCTGGTGGTTTTGGTATCCAATAAATTTGTCTTAGTTTGGTCATTTTTCATTCCCCATGCCACTTGAAGAGAGCAAGATAAGGTAAATTGCTCCTCTCACAGCATTTGTTTTTTCCAAATCTATAATTCCACACTGACATTTTCCACAAACCAGTGTAAGCAAGGAAGGAAAGAAAACAGACTTCAGAGGTCCCATCCCAAGATCAAGCAAACTTCCAACTGGGCTCAACTAATTTAACAAGTTTCGCATGGGCAAAGGCCAACTGGTCTACCCATGGTTGCCCATCATTCACCTAGTGAAGAATTTTCTCCCAGCATGTACTTGGTGTCAAAGCCTATGCTAGCAATTTTCATGAATTATTTCAGTCCTCACAAGAATGCTGCCTGAAAAAATGCCACTGCTTTGTACACACACACAAATATACAGCATACTTATTGATTTTTTATGTTTATGTGGAACACTGACACTGAAAAAAAAAGCAATTCCAGTTTAGAGGATGAGAGAAAGCAGCAAGAAACTTCAAGAATAAGTATATATTAAGACAAATCAATATATTCAGGCACAGACTCCATCTTGGAGTCCAGAAGCCCTTGGGGAGAGAACAGCTCTCTAATCTGATACAAATGATCAAAACAACAATAGAGGCTTGCATGGGAAGGACAGGTCCAGAGTTACTGAGAAAATAGAGCGCAGAATTAAGTTTTGATGAAGTTCTGATCTTTTTCACTTTGCTGCTTTATTTTCACCATCATCATCCTCATCATCACCAAATCAACACCTACTTCTTATATTTAAATGACCTAAATATTAAAGAGGCATGATCTGAAAGTATTTAACATGGGAGAGAGAAATGACACCCTTTAAAAATCTGTCACATCACAAAGCGAAGAAACAGAAAGTGTTTACAAAAGACTCAGGAAAGGGTGGTGGGGTGTCCTTGTGGGTTGAGGAAATGTTCCAGAATGAAATAATAGCAACAATTACACAACTAAGGGAGTACACCAAAAGCCACTGGATCATATGCCTTAAAAGGGTAATATTTATGGTTTCAATTATACCTCAATTTGAAAAATGATCAGAAGATCAGATCAACGCAACCTGGGACTTAATACAGACCAGCCTCCAAGACCATATCTATGATAGTGCCCATCACAAGCCATCTGGACACACACACACACACACACTCTCTCTCTCTCTCTCTCTCTCTCACACACACACTCACTCATGCCCCAATTTGTTCTTGTTTACAAATACTTTAAAGCTATTTGTCAAACAAAATGAATTTGTCAGATGAAGTCCCAATATTCTAAGTTCATTAGCAGCTGATGAACAGAAAGGGTGACACTGGTGATTTAATAACTCGATCATAACTCGTCAAAGACACTTAAAAAAAAATCCAAGCTGTCAGGAGACAAAAAAATGGTATTTGATTCAATTTGTGCACCATTTCCGTTCAAACCATGAGTAGAGAATTGCAGACCTGCTTTATGAAGCTGCCACAACCAAAGCAGGATGGTGAAAGTGGACAGAAAAATGGCAGAGAATCTAAGACTATGCTGAGTCAGAAGCCACAGGCGGCATTCAACTGCCTGGTGGCCAGCTCTGACAGCTTCTTCTTTTATTCTTTATTGTTGTTTCATCCTAAAGCTAACAAAAATATGCTCTTAAGTGATAAAATTTGGGATCCTTAGGAGATGAAGGATTCCTCAAAAAGTTGACTCTCAGGCCTATGTGGGACACACCTTTCATGGCAGGAAGATGGGAATGTTGCTTTCCAGGTTTTAAGAAGGTATCTTTTTTTTAATTTTTATCATTACATTCATTTTACAGTGCAAAAGATCACCAAGGTTCTCATTCATACTTACTAAGGGGAACAATAAAGCATCCCCAATCTTTTACTCCATGTGCCCCACTGCCAGTTATAGGGGTGTGATTCAGTTGCTGCTCACAGTCAAAGGGCACTATCCTGAGCACTTTCCTGAAGCATTTAGAGTCAGTCCTGGCCCTTCGTATTCCATCGGAATCTCCAGAGCTGAGAGGTGTTAGCTGGAAAGGGTGGGTTCTTCTTTCCAAGAGATGGGAAATGGTGCGAAATATTGTGACCATATAAAGTCGCACTGTGAGGGAGCTTGCTCTCTCCCCACTCCCTCCAGAGAGTCTCTGAGCATTCATCTTCCAGATATTTCTCTCATTTATTCCCTTACCATTCCCTGGCAGCTTGGACGCAGCCTCATCTCCTTAGGGACTCTCTCCTCACAGTATGTGCCACCTCCACCATATACTCACTTGCTAATTCATTTTATCAACTCTTCTCTCCTCTCAGTATGATCCCAGGGGACAGGGAATTGTGTCTTCCAAAGTAAAATGAATAATGGGAATCGATTTACCCAATTTTAAACAGGGATCAAGAAGATCTGTAAAGAACCTTTGAAGCCTTTGCCTTCAAGAAGCCAGTGACCTCAATTGAGAGGAGATGTTGTTTATGCTTAGCAGGAAACTAGGAGACTGTTCCAGGCATTTTGTTTCAAACAATGATTTTTCTCAGACTGATCTCCAGATGAAGTCTCAATAGTCTTTAGAAATGTCTCAATTTATAGAATTTCAGACTTCACATTCGACAGTGAATAAAATGTACATTTGAGAACCAAATAAAATCAACTGTATCCAGTTTTTTTAAATGCTGTTCTTTCAAATTATCAACCCAAATACTCACTCTTGCAGACCCCATTCTAATGCCACCTCCTCCATTAAGCCTCCCCCATCATGCAAAGCTTCATACCATCCAAATGAGAAAATCAGGATCTACTTCCCTTTATGAAAAACCATCATTTCTAAGTCCCAGGGGATTTAATGAGAAAGTTACTCCTTCCTTCTTTAATCTTTAGGAAGGTACTCATATGTCCTTATAGCCAACACTTGACCAAGGGGACTGGAAATCCCACCCAGAACAACTGGTGTAAGGTGTGTAGCCCAACTTCAACACTGTTTGGCTTTTTGATTAGCCACTGTTTCTAGAGAGCGGGAGACATTTCTGGTCGCCATAAATGTATTTATGTAAATAACAAGGTCTTTAGCAGATGTGTCCAAATACTTAACAGGAACATGGGAATGAGTGAACAGAACCTGCTCAATTATAAAGGCTACGAGGGCAAAGTATCTGTGGGTCTCCAGTTGGTTGTCAGCCTTTGGTGGCACCCTTGGCCAGCACCCGGAAACTGCGGCCACCCATAGGAGCATTCTGCAAATGTAAGGGACAAGGAAGCAAGCTGCAAATGTAAGTACACAGCCAGAATGCAGACTGCAGTTTCTCAGTCTAAGTCCAAATGCTTTCTGCTCTGGAGCTCTAGCCCAAACTGCTTCAAAAGTCAATAAATATTTGTATTTATAACTCAACAGAAGTATCTATAATTCATGCTACCCAGAGATTTCCACCTATCTTTTTGTCTTCAAAAAGATGATGAAAGATGATGTTCTGCCTCTCTGGAGTTGAAACAAAGTTTATGCTTATCCTCTGTCACAAAGACTGAAAAACTCCACATCCAGAGTGTGGACTAATCTGACATGCCAACTTCCTCAATTCAACAAAATGTAAGATATAATTGACAGGTCTTTCCAAAGACTGGTGCAAATTGTTTCTCATAGCAGTGCACACCCAGAATATTTATTTAGATGACTTCAGAAGTTTCCATCCTCATTTATTTTTAGCTTGAAAATATCCATAGGTACATGTCCTTCCAGAGTGAACTTCAGGTAAATCTCCAACCAAAAACAACCGCAGCAGCACCATGCACAAAGTTTCCTTAAGAGAAATTAGAGAACTATATTTTATAACTTATATGTGTATACACTCACCGATCTTCTATCTCTATATCTACCTCTGTCGGCTAAGAAAGAACTCTCTTCTATATTTTGTAACTTATATGTATGTATGCACACATATAATTATCTATCTATCTATCTATCTATCTGTCTGTCTGTCTGTCTGTCTGTCTGTCTGTCTGTCTGTCTATCTATCTATCTATCTAATCTATCCTTTTAAGCTAAAAAGAACTCACTTCTCCACAAGTAAATGAGAAAAGTTCATGAGTGATGGGATCAGTAGTTCAAATTAAAAAAAAAAAAAATCCAGATATGCTACTCCTATGCTTTGCAGCATTATTTACAACAGCTGGGATATGAAAATAACCCAAATGCTCAAAACCAGATGTGCAGGTCAAGATGATGTGGTATATGTTCCGAAAGAATACTACTCAAAAATCAAAAAGACAAATACATGCCATTTGCAGCAACATGAATGGAGCTGGAAGGGATCATGCTCAGTGAAATAAAAAAGGAAAATCACATAGATCAGATGATTTCACTTATATATGGAATATAGGAAAACTAAACAAAGTGTCAAAAAAAGGCAAAACTTCCAGGCAAACTATAGATCTGAGGTATCCAGCAAGGAAAGAGGAGGGAGTGGGCTGAAGACAGGAGAACAAAAAACACAAGGGACTCTGGTGACAGTTCACAGGTGACATGGTGGTGGGAAAATTATGTATGAGGACTATAACCTGAGGGGAGAAATCAAATACTGTAGGAAAACGATGCAAGAAAATAGATAAGTATATAAATACAAAAACAAAAATTGATGAACTATACTGAGAAGACTATGGACAAGCTCACATGCCACCAAGCCCTTTGCTATGACTAGAACTATAGATCAGCAAGCTGGCAGCTGACCACAGTGCAAGAGAAAGAACCAGAAAAAGCAGCCACAAAAACTACTAAAGCATGAGAGTCTGGGGCCATAAACTATCAAGAAAAAACGCTCTTCAGCCGGGCACTGGGGCTCGTGCCTGTAAGCTTCAGCCTATGAAGCGGCAGGGGCTAGGGATCGCGGTTCGAGTCCCGCCGGGGGCCTGTAGTGAGACCTAGTTCCAAAAAATAGCTGGGCGTGGTGGCGCACGCCTGTAATCCCAGCTCCTGGGAAGCTGAGGCTAGGGATTGCTTGAGTCTGTGGTACCCCAGGCAACGAGAGCCTGCGGTTCCACAGGCAAAAATAGCGAGACCTAGTCTCAAAAAAAAAAAAAAAAATTCTCTTCACAGCTCAGTTATTCCCACAGATTCTAGTGTGATACACAGAAGAACTGAGTTTAAGTAATAGAAAAGTTTAAATAATGAGGATTATTTTTAGTTTTTGTTGTGGTCATGTTGATTTACCTTGTTGTTTGTATTTCAGAGGTAGGGGATCTGCCCCCTTAACCACATGGGGTAAAAAATAATAGTTTAGAAAATTTTCCATAACATCATTATTAACTTTTGCTTTTATTATGCTTGGGGGGAGTTTTGATACCTAGAGGGTGTCCTTTCACAAAGCCATCTGTATATGGGATATATACTATTTGATGGGACATTTGGTAGGGAAATTTCTATAGCAATGGTACTGCTGAGTAGCTTATTGTAAGTGTAACATGCTGAAAGCAATATTAACAATGTTAACCAGAAATATTGTTACACATTAATATGGGCATGTTTCTATAATTATTTGTAAAAGAGAAAAATCTTTTGGGATAAAATTGAAAGAAGTAAAAACCAGAAAATCAGTAAAAACCAAAAAAACATTTGACTTTACAAGCTTTACAAGTTTCTTACTTCTTATCTGAACCACTGTCCATCACACCCAAGTGTCATCTGTTAGCAGTATTGTTTTAGCTCAGACACCCTAATAACATAATAACACAAAGGTGTTCTAAAAACGTCAGGAGGAGGGCAGGAGTGGCTTGGCAAGAACAGTTCCAGCCCCAAGTGCTAACAACAATGTTGATAATAAGATATGAATAACAGACATTCTCTTATTGTCTTATTCATTATAATTTATTAATATTGGTATGTGATAATTATTGATGTATTATTAATACCCTCCATGCCATGCTATTAGCAAAGCAGTAGCATATTACCTCTCATTACAACTCCACTGTAGGAAGTAGCAGGTGTTAGGGCCCTGCTTACAGTTCCCACATGGAAACTTGCGACCAGCACAGGCAGAGTGTGAAGCATGAGGGATGTCACCTCTTTTCTAGGAGAACGACTTATATTCCAGGACAGTTCTGGCATTGGTCGCACTCTGGGGTCCTCTTGCCTCCCGGAAGAATTCTAAGAACACCCTGTCTCCAGATAAGTGTTATTCCAATGCATCCCCAATCTGAGCAGTGCGCTAGCCTTGTTCTCTCAACACTGCAGAGCTCTGCCTATTAAGTCAAGGAAGATACCTTTTCCCTTCAGGAATCTGTCCTCTTATGACCTCTTTGCCATCACCATAAAAGCAAGGGGTGGTGGGAGAATCTCTCCCTTTCATGCAAACACATCTAAAAATAACGATAAAGCAAGAACGACAATTCACAGAGGCCTCCTTTTTTGGTTATGTTTATTGGATTTGACTATTTCTTTTTGCAAAACAGCAGAGTCCCAAGTTCTCTATCAGGTCTCTGTCTCTTACAAGTGCAGGGAAAACAAAGGCTAGAATAAAGGTGAGGGGAGCAGGGCCCTGCTGTCAGAAGGCTGAAGGCTTGAGGTGCTTAGTCTGTGCCCTGTGATCACGCTCACCCTTCTAACCTCAAATTGGATGTAGGGTCAAGTCCATAACCCACATGGTAGGAGCCATGTGTCTGGCACATGATTCGCAGCTCATATGCAAATGCAGATGGAGACTACAGCTGCCTTTTCCCAGTTGCTGGAAAAAGTACCAGCAAAGATGGCATCCCGATGTGTTTCTGTTCTGGTAGGTGGGAGGGACAGAGGGAAATGGGGAAGAAGGAAAGAAGGAAAAGAGAAGAGGGGAGAAGGAGGGGGAAAAGAGGAAAAGGAAAGGGGAAGTGGTTAAGGAGTGGGGAAAGAGGTTGGGGAGGAAGAAGGGAAGGTGAATAAAGAGAACAGAAAGAAGGAGGGAGGTAGAAGACGGGATGAAACAGGAGAGGAGGCAGAAGGGAGAGAAGAGAGGTGAAAAATGAGGGAAGGAAGAGGGAGGGGGAGGGGTAGCTGGAGGAGAAAGAGGAAAGGAGGGAGGACAGACAAGAGAAGGGGAAAGGAGGAAAGGGAGGGAGAACAGATAGGAGGAGTCAAGAGGGAGTACCAAAACCCCTTGGCACAGTCTCAGCAGCCCTGCCAGCTACCCCAGGCTGGACCAGGAGCATCTGCTCACAAACTTGGTTTGTCAGCCTGGACTGCCCAGGCAGAAACTGGCGCCAGTGAACATCAAACAAGCCCAGGTGGAGCCTTGGGCAGGTGGGTCAGTGTTTCAACCCACCCCTGACCATGCACTGGTGGCCTTGGGCAAGCCCCTCGCATTCTCTCAACTGCACTGGGGACTGTTCTCCACGCAGCAACCCAAGACTTCACTGAGCAAAGCAAGGCTATCCTGCCGGGGACAGGGTGGCTGTCATTTAAAGAAAACGAGGCCCAAATCACCCAGGATGGAAGAACAATGCGGACAGGGAGCTGTTCTCCCGTGTCTCAGCACGAAGGAGGGTTCAGCGGTGATAGTGGCTGCTGAGTCTATTTTAAGAAAACGGATCTTTACAGAGGCTTAAATTCAAGCTCTATCTTTAGGCATCGACATCCAAACTAACCCAATATTCAACCACGAAAAGCTAAGTGAAGCTTTACAATAATAAATCAAAGGAGCAGAGGTGACGGGAATGTTATTTTCCTTGTGAAATTACCCTGCCGGAGAAGAACGCCATGAGAGAAATGAGCAAGAAGAAAAGAGCAAAACCTCTTTTTTAAGGGGACCCTGTGAAGACCTAAGGAAACACACACGGGCAGAGAGCAGGGAAAGGTTTGCCTTGGAGGTGATAGGGCTAAACAGGGCTCTCCTCCAAGCCTCTGGAAAGGTGGTAATTAACATGGGAAACTATACCACCAAACGCAGCAACAGCGGGTTGAAGGAACAGCAGATAGTGGGTTTCAAGTAGAAAGAAAGGAAAGAGGAGGAAAGCAAATCCTTCCAAAGGCCAGAGGTCGTGCCCTTTTCCACCAGTGCTCTTTGCCTGCCCAGCGGCCCTCACCTTCTTGTGACTGGGACCCACCCTTGCCTGGCCTGGGTGTGACCCCCGAGATCTCTGCCCAGCGGCTACCCACTGGATTCAACATCAATTTATGAATTACTGTATCCCCTGTGGCCCTAGTGACAGCAGAAGCGCTCGGAACAGGACAAGGCAGGATTGTTCAGAAGTTCCAGTTGGGGGGGGGGTGTTACTACCAGGCACCCCGGCTGAAGAAAGTCCATCTCCACTGGCGGCAGGCTGTCCTCTGCCAAACTAGGCATGCAGTGTCCAGAGGCCACACAGGAGGGGGGGGGGACAACGACGGAAGACACCAGCTTCATCCTTCCTACAGGGGAGTGTGCAGTGTGACAGGCAACTTCCAGGACATCCTCTCAGGGGTTCAGCCAATTATCAGGCGCTGCTCCTCATGTCCTGATGACACGGTGTCACTTCCCTCTTGGGGGGTTCCCCTTTACCAATGAAGCAAACCCCAAGATAAGCTCACTGGAGTCTTAGCCCAGGTATAGCGTTCATAGCTGCATCCGTGGCAAAGGGATTCACCCAGCACCAGTACCCTGCCACGTCACCCCATCTGTTAAGTGGGGCCACAGCCTTAAAGCAGGGGTGCTACGTGAATGACACAAGGCAGAAGTAGGAGTACCCAGCGGTATAGAAGCAGTGTGTATGGGAATGGTGCATATACCAACCGGGTCTGTCCTCACAAGTGACAGACTCCTTGGTGAAAAGGGATTCAGCAGAATCTGAAGAAAGGAGTCGAGAATCTTTCTTTTAAGTTATATCAACTCATTTATTTTGTTTTTAATTAATTAATTATCTGCTTGATAACATGCCTAAGGATAGAAAGGGAGAACTGCTGGCTCAAGGGGCTGCTGACCAGGCTGAGCAGCAGACAACCTTCTTTTTCTCTGTTCTTCAGTGAGACACGCATGGCTTTTGGCATCAGCAATGCACTACCCTGTGAGGGGATAGCTGTTTGTCATGCTGGGGGTAGCATCTGGGCATGTTTTTAGAGGTCTGATAGGAGGAGATGAGTTCCTTGTGCAGGTCCCTCACCCCACACCTTTTCACAGGCTGAAGCACAAAGGAAGCAAGCGCCAGTTACTTGTGCATGGTCCATGGTACTTGGTACAGAGAACTGAGTCTGCACAAGGCATGTCTAGGCTGCTCTCCAGTGGAGTACATACTCCAGAGACTTGGGGTCCTGCTTTGAGTTGATCCTGTTTGGCTGGGCATTTATCCCCAAGGGGAGGGGTAACATAGCTTAGGAAGCTACTACCCTTTTCTTCCTGTCTCTCTCTATGCACACTAATCCTATTACCATTCTTTCACATGAAGAGAATGTTCTGTCTTCATGCAATGGATGGTCGATCCCATTTAGACCAAGTTTGTTGACCCGGGGACCCC
>PVHY01022140.1:0-22843 GCA_004024945.1 Uropsilus gracilis
CCCTCTATTCAGTCCTTCCCCAAATCCAGGGTCTTACCCCAAACATTTAAGAAAGCTACTTTTCTAGTCAGACAGAGAAAATTGGACTGGACTAAGAGTAACAAGGCCGTCCACTGACGACGGCTGTGAAAACCTTTCACATGGCTGTGTCCTCAAAGTTTTGCTTTTCTTGACCAACTAATTACAGGATGCTGGAGAAAGAGTTCATCCCCATTCAATTCTCATCCAAATTCTGAGAAAATCATTACCCAGCAGATCCAGCCAAATGAAGAAAAGCCTCAGTTTTATATTCAAATACTGCTTTGATCAGCATCTCCCAGCCCACCTGGCCCCCAGGAATTCTCCCCAAACCCAGGTCCACTTTCACCACCTCCCTCTCCCCAGACCATAGAGTTTTCCTTTGGAATCGTGGTTCGCTTTACATAAACAAACAAGCCTGAGGTCTTCCGGTCTGCGGAGCGCGTGGATGCCAGGGATGGCACCCGGGTTCTGGCCATCTGTGCCCTCACCCATCACTGCACATAGCAAACAGGGAAACACAGCACTGGGCCCGCCATGCAAACCAAGCTGGGCCCCGGAAAAACAACAGTCTCCGGCAAAGAGGACTGCCCTCCTTCCTTGGGAGAGGATGTTTCTCACAGCCTTCCACTTCCTGAGCCCCAGCAGGCTCTTCCACACGAAGATTCAAACCCCCAAGTCGCCTTCACCACCGCCCCTGCCCCGATCGCAAGGGGCCGATATCCAGGCCCAAGCAAACCACACGACCAGCTCACACTTGGCTCTCGGTCCCACGACCCATCCCTGCCCTCGAGGCCAAGTGACCTCCTAGGACGAATGGGGACCCTCCAGCGCAGCTTTGACGCCCCGAAAGGCGCGCGTTGAGAGCTTCCTGGAAGCCGTCGGCCGGGGGAGGTTGCGCGGCCGCCGGCGTCTCTCATTCCCCGGTCCGGTCCGGTCCCGCCCGGCTAGCCCAAGGGCCAAGGGCCGCCCTAGGCCTCGCTTCCCCTCAGCTCCCCCCGTCGCCGGGGTCTCCTGCCCCGGCAGCCTTACCGGTCACGCAGCCGTTCACGGCGGTGGGCTTCTGTGCCGTTACCACGTAGTTGTACGACATGTCGAGGCCTGGGGAGTCCCGTCGGGACGCGAGAGCAACGATAGAGAGATGGACACGAGCGAAGATACTGGGGGCCCCCACCCGCGCGCAGCCAACTCCACGGCCACTGCCTCCGCCCCAGAGACACGTTGCAGGCTAGAGCGGCCGGGACGTGGGGCATCACGGGATGGCCTCACCTGGCCTCTTGGAGGACTCACGGCGCCGGAGGCCGCCAACCAGAGGAGGCCCCGCCCCCGGAGGCCCCGCCCCGTCGCTAACCGCCAGAGCCCGGAGTACCCGGATGCGGGAACGCCGCGGGGGTCCTTCTCAAGCGGCGGCGGCTACGCAGGTGGCAGATGCGGGCCTGAGTGGGTAGGGGAGGTACGATGATAACCCCGCTGCCCTCGGAGCCCGCCCGCCGACCCCCAGCGCCTCGGCCTTCCCCGACCCCGTCCTGTCCCGTTGTTTCGAGCTCCCGGGCCTATTCCTTTTGGGGAACCGGAAGGATGGCCGAGACCTAGCAAAGGGAGGAAGGCCACGGCAACCTGTGCACGTAAGGCCCAGGGTGCACGTACCTGACTCCACTTCGCCCGCCGCGTTCCTCAAGACCCGGCCTGTGCCCACATTTGGACGCTAAAATAATGAGCACTCCTTGGCTTCACGGGGTGGGGGAAGTGAGCATCTATTTGCACGCTCACTTGCCCTTCTCCTGTAAGCTGCGTTTAATCTTCAGACTTGGACGTCTGGAGGGGAGCTGGTCATGCCCCTTTTGATGTACAAATTCTGACCTCAAATGCAAAATCAGAATTTCCCCGCGGTGAATCTTAACGAGTCAGGAAAGTAGCCAGTTCCTATAACTTCCAGGCCACCCTATAGACAGGGTCCCCAAGGGCCAAGAGAACCACGTGGCTGGAAAACACAGGGGCACACACACACAGGGTAGACCTGGAGTCTCTGCATTGCAGACACAGGCCTACATGACCTGAGTGAGCACGCGCGCACACACACAGTTTTAAGGGTAAGGGTGCTCAGACTGGGGGAAGGGAAGTTTTGATTTACCTAAGACCGCACCCCCCCAGGAGGTCAGAGAGTCAGGCCTGGAATCTTTCCATTGCAGACACGGAGAGGCCTGCATGACCCATGCCCTCTAAGCCAGGCTGAGTGGAGCCCTAAAGCATGGTTGCAGCACACCCCTGGCTTCCCACTTCAGGGCCTCTGCCTGATTCTGGAGGCACTGAATGTTCAGTAGAAAAACACAGGCCTTGAGGAGAAATACTGGACATGGGCTTCCGTCCTGGCTTTTAGCAGCAGAACCTTAGACAAGTCACTGGAGTTCTGGGAGTAAATGGGATTGCAGACCTGGCTGCCTCTCCCTGTGTGGTGCCAGTGTGAAGAAGTGGTCTTTTATTTTTTATTTATTTTCAAGACTAGATTTCACTATGTTGCCTGGGATAGTCCCAACCCCACAGACTCAAGCAATCCCTAGCCTCAGCCTCCCAGGTAGCTGAGATTACAGGCACCTGCCACCATGCCCGGCTGCTTTTTTCGAGACCAGGTCTTGCTATGTTGGCCGGGGTAGTCTCGAACCTGCAAACTCAAGCAATCCCTGGCCTCTTGCTTCCCAGTGCTAGGATTACAGGGGCGCACCACCACATCCGGCCCTGGTGGTCTTTTAAACATACTCATGATGCTCATGAAAGAGGTGATGTTACGGTGTGGTTAACTTGGCTCTTTGGTGACAAAGTGGCCACCGCTCCTGGGCATGAAGGCAGCATGTGCTGCACATGATCGCACTGGCCGCCAAACGCAGCCGTGAACCTTGGTCAGTCCCACGCTCTCCTCTGTGCCCAGACCACATACTAGAGTTTGGACTTGGAGTAAAGTCTGGGACAGCTGCCTAGATATTAGGCTCTGGGAGCATGACTCTGCTAGTCAGCCTCCAGCAGCTCATGTTGTCACCACTCCTGCAGGTGCCGCTGCCACCTCTACTGTGTTGGACGCAGGCAGCACCTGGAGCCTTGCAGTTCAGTGTGAGGGTGTGAACTCAGCTTGCTTCAGAGCGGCCACACCATGGTGAGTTCCACACAAGCCAGGGCAGCGGAAGGACAGTGGGGGGTACCAGCCCTGGGCACCTGGAGACCCTTGTAGAGATGCCTCCTGAGCTTCAGAGAGGTTAAGAGAAAGTGTCATTCCCCTCTCCGGCCCCGATCCCTCCTTCACCCACTTCAGAGGAGGGGGCGCAGCCAGGCCTGTGGCTACATCGTGGGCTGCTTCAGGGTCCATGGACTTGGGGTCTGAGTTATGGATTTAAATGAGTATAAACCGTTACCTATTCAATAGCAGAAACGGTAGCAGGCGCCGAAGGAGCCATGAGGAAGGGCTTGGTGCCCGTTCTTTAGCACGTGTTCTTGGGCTCTATGCTATGGGAGGTCCCAGGTGCCCTTGGGCATCGCCCCAGCCCCACTCTCGAACTGATCTGAAGCAGATCTTGGACAGGCATGGGTTCAGCATTCAGCCTGCCACTCACCAGCGTGTGGCCTTTTACAGAGCCTTGACCTCTCTGAGCCTTTTTCCTCCTGTGCAGAATGAAGCAGATGAAGGCCGGACTAAAGTCCTAGGGGCCTCACACAGCCATCTGTCCCCTCACACTGGCAGGAACTAGGTCCCTGAGCCCTCCTCCGGCTCTCGTTTGGGAAGAGTTGCCAACCCAGGCAGCACAGACTTGTCAGGGAGGGTGAGGGGTGCATTCTTGGAGGGTGGTGGCTCTGGAGGCTGGGTTTGGTTGAAACCAACTCACAGCTTCACAGATAGGCCAGTGGCTCTCAGAGCCACGAGTACAGGTCCTTCAAAAGCCAGGTAGAAGCAGCTTCGGTACCAGGCAGACCTGCTGGCTGTGGGGCCTTGGGCACGGCGATTGCCAGTTTCCTCAGCAGGTAATCGCTCCCCCATGGACATGATGAGACATGCTTAGCGGCACTTTGATCAGCCTGGCTCTCAGCCACTGCTCGGGAAATGGGACCAACCTTATTCTGCTAGTCCCTCCTGGCATGGGCTGCTCCCCATGTCCCGAAGCAGGTGGCTTGGCCACGTCCCCTGCCAGATCCAGGGAAAGGCCATTTTTGTACAGAGGAACCTAGTGCTGGCAGGTGCAGGGGATGCAGGGCCGAACGTGCCTTGCAGGACGGGCTCAGCCGCAGGCCGTCCCTGGCCACTGGGCGGCGCTGGGCGCCCAGTCCTTTGCTTCCCTAGTCTACTGGGGCGCTGGGTCCTGGGCCTTCCAGCTGCACCTTGTTCAGCCTGCTCCAGAGCCTGCCTAAAAAGTGGGCCAGCGTCTTCCATTGGGGTGTATGCTGCAGCAGATGTATTCTGGCTTGTTAAGTCTCCACTTTGCAGGGGAAGACTAATGCTGCGCAGTGAGCAGTGAGCCAAGTCCTCTCAGCTGGGGTGAGGCAGGCGTGGGGTTTGAGCCCAGGTGTCTGGGACTACAGGACCTAAGCCTCAGCCACTCAGTTCTGCCAGACCACCTGCCTGCCCGTGCCCCTCCCACCGAGACCCCCACTGCCAGGACCCTCCCGAGGCCTGTGAGGCTCTGCCCCCTCCCCCTGCCGCTCACTGTTTGCTTGGGTCCTTCTAACTTGCTTCTGGTCTGCTACCCCACCTTTCACACCTGCAGACCCAGGCTGCTGCGCTCCCTCAGCCTAGGGTGGCCTCCTCTCCCCCTCCCCCGCTGCCCCTCACACCCTTTTGCCACCTGAACTCCTGCTTGACCCATTCCAGAGATGCCAGGGTCTGCTGAGGAGGCTGGCTGCCCCCCTGCGCTGCCCTGGCACACGTCCACCCCTCTGGCTAGTGCATCCGCAGCACATGGAGGTGGGCTCTGTGCCTCCGCAGGGGCAAGGGCCACATCCAGTCCCCTCTGCCCAAGACCCCCAGAGGCTACTGCGTTGGGCTCTGCCCTGTAGCCGGGCCCAGGTTGTTGGGCTGCCCTGCCCTTTCTGCTGCGCGGGAGCCTCAACCTGCAGCTTCTGCTTTCTCGGCTGAAGGGGTCTGTCAGGCCCCAACTCTGTCAGTGTTTCTGTGCTCGGGACTCTGGCTCTGTCACGTTCTTCATATTGAAGTCATTTTTCAGGATAATTTGAGCATGGCCCCAAACACTTCATCAATTTAAGTCACAAATTAAGGACTCAGGGAAACACAACATGGATGGAACTAGAAGGACTCATATGAGCAGAAATAAGCCAAAAAGAAAAAGAGAAGTACAGGATGGTCTCACTTATATGACTGATAGAGGGAAAAACAAACAAATGAATAAGAAAAATTAGAAACAACCAACGAGGCTGTACGATGTAGCGAGAGGAGGAGGGGGAAGAAGGTGGGGGAGGCGAAGGGCATAAAAGAGCAGGATGGTTAACAGGTGTTAGGGAGGTGAAAAACCCCGGGGTACACAATAATGTAATATATGTATATATACACAAAAAATTTTTTAATTAAAAAAAAAAATTGGAACTTCCAATCCAGTACTACTGACATGTGGAGGAAGGGGCTTGAGGGAGGAATAAAAAGCTTGATTAAGAAAAAAAAAAGGATGCCAGGCACGGTGGCTCGTGCCTGTAAGCTTCAACCTATGAAGCACCCAGGGCTAGGGATCACGGTTCGAGTCCCGCTTGGGACAATTTAGCAAGACCTAGTCCCAAAAAATAGCTGGGCGTGGTGGCGCGCACCTGTAATCCCAGCTACCTGGGAAGCTGAGGCTGGGGATTGCTTGAGTTTGTGGTACCCCGGGTAACAGGAGCCTGTGGTTCCACAGGCAAAAATAGCAAGACCTAGTCAAAAAAAAAAAAAAAACCTCAGGGAAACACCCCTGAGGAGAGACTGTGTCCCTGGAGGTCCTGGGTGGGTGCGGAAGGGGTCTTATCCCAGGTGACCACACCGACCTTCTCCCCACTCCTTGTGCACAGAGTGCCAAGAAGTTGGTGAACTCGGTGGCAGGCTGTGCGGATGATGCCCTCGCTGGCCTGGTGGCCTGCAACCCTGGCCTGCAGCTCCTGCAGGGCCACCGCGTGGCCCTCCGCGCCGATCTGGACAGCCTTCAGGGCCGTGTGGCCCTGCTGTCGGGCGGGGGATCTGGCCATGAGCCCGCCCATGCTGGTGAGTGTCTGGGCAAGCGGTGAGGGTGGGTGCTGGGCATAGTGGGTGGGGCTGCAGACCTGGTAGCTGCGCTGGCAGAGGTACAGGGCACAGCCCAGTCGGGAACCTGTGGCCAAGCACAGCCTCTCCCTGGACCTTAGTCCCTATGGCTTATGAAAGTCTGAGGTAGGAGCAAATGACCTCAGGCCCTTCCTTCTGAGCGCAGGTGAACTCGTGACCGCCCAGCCATCCCCTCCCTGTCTCCGGGAAGGGATCCTGAGTCTTCCAGGCCACAACCTGTTCCTTTCTCAGCCCCTACTTGCATTTTCAGTCTACCATGGGCAGTTCTGGATGGCCTCCTTTCAGTGCCTGGCATGGGGGCACCCCTGAAAGCCACAGGGGTACAGGGCACAGGCTCTGGTCCATTGAACTCTCCCTTTGCACCACCCTCTCCACCCGCACCCAGACAGTAGAGAGAACCTGCCACGTGCCTGGCGCTGTTCTGGCCGTGAGGGAAGTAACCATGAGTTGGAGCAGCTCTGCGCAGCAGCTGTTCTCCCCTGGGAGTAACCAGGGAGACACCCCCCCCCCAAGCTGGGATGCTGGGGAGGGCTTCTCCAAGGAGATGCCTCCTGAGTGGATGGAGACCTGCGGAGAGCGGCCCCGTGTCTGGGGCCAGGTGCCTAGCCAGCACACCATGTCGTGAGGCCCCCAGAGGTGTCACCCTGCTCCCCCATCTGCCTGTCTCAGGTTTCATCGGGAAGGGAATGCTGACAGGGGTCATCGCAGGAGCTGTGTTCGCCTCCCCGGCTGTGGGCAGCATCCTGGCAGCCATCAGGGCCGTGGCCCAGGCCGGTACAGGTAAGTGTGGCCTGCAGGCGTGGTGGGTACGGGGAGGGCAGGCAGGGGGGATGGAGGGGCAAGGGCAGGTGGGCAGTGCTAATGGGCCCCCTGCTGGCTGCTCCTGCAGTGGGGACCCTCCTTATCGTGAAAAACTACACGGGGGATCGCCTCAACTTCGGCTTGGCCCTGGAGCAGGCCCGGGCGGAGGGCATCTCTGTGGAGATGGTGGTCATTGGGGACGACAGCGCCTTCACAGTCCTGAAGAAGGCGGGCAGGCGTGGGCTCTGCGGCACGGTCCTCATCCACAAGGTGAGGTGCCCCTCTGGGGGCTGGCTGGCAGGCCCTCCCCTTCCAGGCTCATCTCTCCAGGAAGCACCGGCTATGTGGGCCTACCCAGCCCCTCCTCCCCCAGAAGACACCAAGACACCCCTTCCCCAGGAACCCTTAATCCAGGCAGGCCCACCAGCCCCTCCGCTGCTAACCCTAGACTGCAGACACTCCCTCAGACTCTCCTGTCCCCTTGCCCCTGCCCTGGTGATTGGCGCCCCCAGATGCCTCCATCGCACAGCCTCTGAGGAGCGCCATCCTTCCCAGCATGACTCAGCCTCATCTTCCGTGCACGGGGGCTGCGGTGCCCCTGGCTGAGGCCCTGCCCTGCGCCCTACGTCGCCCGCCCTCCCAGTCTCTCCCCCACACCGGCCCATCTCCCCTCATCCCCACTCTTCCTGCTCTATGAGCACCATTCCTGGTACCGCTGGGCCCTGGTTCACATCGTGGCTTTGCTGAGGTCTTGGAAATCCTTCCCCCGCCTGTGACAGCCCAACTCTGAGGCACCCCACGCAGGAGGGTTCCCTTCCCCACCCCTCAGCCGGCCAGGCCCCCTGGCAGTACACCCACACCGCCTGCCTGTTGGGAGCTCTGTCACAGACATTACCACCTCGCATGAATGCTCAGCCTGTGTCTGCTCCCCTAACCCCTTGCCAGACTCCAGAGGTCTTTAGGTGGCTGCCATGAGTTAGTCACCTTCCTGCCTCTTCAGCCCGCACCAGGCACTGGGCCGAAAGCCAGTGGGCAGATGGGTGGGCCGAGGAGCAGGAGCGGGAGCTCTAGTCCCTCCCCTCTCTGAGCCCCCCCCCCCCACCTCGTCTCCACGTGCGGAGCTGCTTCTGGCACAAAAGGCTGGGGTTTTCCTTTTGCTTTTTGCTGTTTTTGGAGTTTACATCAAGCACCTCCACTAGGCCGTGATGCTGATTTAGAGGCTGGGGTTCATGAAGCCCCCAGCAGGGGCGCCGTGAGTGTGGGGCATGCACTTCTGCCCTCGGTGCTGGGACTCCCCTGCCCAGCTGGAAGCCCAGTCCAGCCTGTCTGCCACCTCAGAAGTGATGCCTGCCCTCTGAGGGCTCCTCTCTGTGTGGGTACAGGTGGCCGGGGCCCTGGCTGAGGCTGGCATGGGGCTGCAGGAGATCACAGAGCGCGTGAGCGCGGTCGCCAAGACCATGGGTGAGTCTGGCCCAGTCTCCCTGGGGGCCCTGGGCATGGTGGCACTGGGTCCCAGTGCGGGGCTTCCTTTCATGCTGAGAGGAAGGGGCTGGCAGCCTTCTCGTGAGGAAGCTGCCTTGGGCGGGGTGTCAGAGGCCTTGCCGCCGCCCAGCCCCAGGCCAAGAGCGAGTGGTCACCCCTCTCCTGCCCCATTCTCACAGGCACCCTGGGGGTGAGCTTGTCCTCCTGCAGCGTCCCTGGTTCCAAACCCACCTTCGAGCTCTCCGCCGATGAGATGGAGCTGGGCCTGGGTAAGCACGGGCCCCTGTGCCCATCACACCTCACTGGGCTCGGCCCCTCTTTGCCCTGGGAGCCCCTGCCTGGTGCCCTCTGCTCCGCTGGAACGTCACCAGGTGGCCACAGCACTGTGCAGCGCTAAGGCCCATCTGGCGCAGCTGCCCGACTTCCACCTGCTTTGCATCCGCACCGAGTGCCCTGCCCAGCGCTTGCCTTTGCTCGCCCCCCACCTGGCCCTCTTCCTGCCAGCAGCCGGCCAGTGGGATCTGTCCTTTGTCTTCCCCTTTGCCTCTAGGAGGCTGGCCACAGGCCACAGGCCTGGTTGTGGCTGAGGCCAGTTAATGCTACTCAGCTGGTTCAGAGTTGGGTGAGGCTCCCGCCTCTCTCCTCCTCTAAGCTGTCAGGTCCCAGCAAAGACTGCACTTTGCAGTATTCCCCCCTTTCCTACTCCTGCTCCCCAAGTTCACCCCCAGCCTCCTCCCGAGCACATAGTGCACCCCGATAAAAATGCCACGAGCGGGTCTGCTTCACCCACAGGGATCCACGGTGAAGCTGGGGTGCGCAGGATCAAGGTAGGTGAACCCCCAGGCCCAGGCTGCTCTGGGGCCAGAGTCCCCGCAACTGAGACAACTGAGACCCCGCTGCCCCCGACAGATGGCCACAGCCGACGAGATCGTGGCGCTCATGCTGGACCACATGACCAGCCCCTCCAACGTGTCCCGCGTGCCTGTGCAGTCGGGTGAGCGGCCCTCACCCGTCCTCCCTCCCACCCCCTCCCCTGCCCCCAGCCCAGACCTCTCACCGGATGGCACGTCTGCCCACAGGCTCCTTGGTGGTGCTGGTCATCAACAACCTGGGAGGCCTGTCCTTCCTGGAACTGGGCATCGTGGCTGACGCTGCCGTCCGCGTTCTGGGTGAGCCCCTGCCTGGGCACCTCCCAGCCAGTCCCTTCGGGCTGGACATGGGAAGAGCAGCAGAGGACAAGTCTTGTGCCCCAGAGTACAGGCTGCTGGGTACCCGTCACTGCCATCCAACTGCTGCTTTGAGCCTCCCTTTCCTCTGTAAAGGGGGGTGGGGATGACTGGAGCTACCTCAAAGGGGTGCTGTGGGGGTTCATGAGGTTAAGCCCTATCTGGCACTTAGCAGCATCCGGCAGCTGGGAAGAACTCTGTCCCCAAAGAAGGGGCCCCTCCAGGGGACATGGACTTCTGTGGCATGTGAGAAGTATGTCCGGAGGAAGTCTGGCATCTCCCTGCCAATCTCAGGGCCCCACATCCACAGTCCTGGATTTTTCCTGGGTGTTTTTTTGCTTTTTTTTTTTTTTTTTTGAGATAGGTCTTGTTGTTTTTGCCCATGGAACTGCAGGCTCATGTTGCCCAGGGTACCACTGATTCAAGCAATCCCCAGCCTCAGCTTCCCAGGTAGCTAGGATTACAGGCGCGTGCCACCGTGCCCAGCTATTTTTTTGGAACTGGGTCTCACTACGTTGCCCTGAGCGGGACTCGAACCACCATCCCAGCCGCAGCTTCCTAGGCTGCCGCTTACAGGCATGCGCCACCATGCTCGGCTTTTTTTCCCCGGTTTTCCCTCCGCTCTCTGGGAGAAGGGCCCGACCTCATGGGCTTCTGTACTCTGGATTGCAGAGAGCCGCAGGGTGAAGATTGCCCGTGCCCTAGTGGGCACCTTCATGTCAGCCCTGGAGATGCCAGGCTTTTCTCTCACTCTGCTGCCAGTGGATGAGCCCCTCCTGAAGCTGATAGGTGAGGCTTGGAGTCGGCTGAGCCAGGGCTCTGGGAAGGGACCAGGGACTTGAAGGGACTCCTGGGGGCAGGCGGTGATGGTCAGGCCCTTGCTGGGCTCCCTAGTCTCTCTAGCTCTCACCCAGCTGAGGGGGAGTGGGTGACAGGGCCCTCCCCAGCTCCCTCCCCACCCCCCTTGCCAGAGTGGGCACTTGCTTGCTCAAGTCAGGGGAGCTGGGCCCACCAGGTTGGGGCGGCCAGCCCCGCTGAGCCCCGGCTAACCCACCCATGTCTGAGAGGGTCATCTCTGTGCCCAGATGCTGAAACCAGCGCTGCAGCCTGGCCTAGAGTGGCCAAGGCCTCCGTGACCAGGCAGAAGCAGAACCGGCCAGCCCCAGCCGAGCCCCGGGAGGCCCCTGAGGCCACTGCTGCAGGAGGTACCGAACCCAGTGGCTGGGGAGGGGTGACCCTGGCTTCAGCTTGAGCCCTGAGAGGTGTGGGGGGTGGGGTTTTCAGGGCCCCTGGCCCCTATACCTCCCACAAAGGGTCCTAAGAAGAGGCTGGAGCCTCATCCCACCGTCCCCTCCAGGCTCAGCCTCCCGGCGCATGGCGCTCGTGCTGGAGCGCGTGTGTGCCACCCTGCTGGGCCTGGAAGAGCAGCTCAACGCCCTGGACCGGGCAGCAGGTGACGGGGACTGCGGGAGCACCCACAGCCGTGCTGCCCGAGGTGAGTGTGCGGCCCATGGGTTCTGAGATTGGGGCGCTCCCACACCGTTTGGGGTGCTGATGTGGGGTGGCCAGTTTTTATTCTGCCTAGTGAGATCTCTCACCCTTTCAGCTATTCTCATAAAGAAAAGGCTCTTTGAATCCTCCAGATTGGGGTGGGAGCTGTTGTTACCCCCACTGTGTTCAGAACACAGTGGTCCGCAGTGACCAGTGCCTGCACATTCCGGGCAAGCCCGTTAGGCCCTGGCTTCTCTAATGGCACCGAGCAGTGAAACTCTCTCAGCTATCCAGCCCCTTCCAGCTACTCTTTATTCCGGGCCCACGGGGGCGGGCACTGCTCGCCATCCAGTCTCGATACAGCAGTGGGCGAAGCTGACAAATAGCGCTGGCTGAGGCGTGGCGGTGGGGAGACAAGCAGCGAGCGAGAAGAGCCAGCAGGACAGAGAACACAGTGCCAAGGGCAGGAAGGGAAAGGTGCAGCTAGGACAGGAGGGCGCCGGGCAGGCTGCGCCTGCTGGGTGACTGCTGAGGTCGGGGCCGCTGGGCCCCTCAGCCTCTCCAGGCAGTGAGGCTGGGTGCTTGGCGGGGGTCCAGGCAGATGGGAGGGGGGCTCTGAATCCCTTGCCCCATCTCTCCACCTGCAGCCATCCAGGACTTGGTGAAGGCAGGGCCACTCCCGGCCAGTCCTGCCCAGCTGCTCTCCAAACTGTCCGTCCTGCTGCTGGAGAAGATGGGGGGCTCGTCGGGGGCCGTGAGTGCCGGCTGCCCCCATGGAGGCTGAGGGCCGGCCTGGAGGGATCACGGCGGGGCTGAGGCCTAGACCAGTCACACGCTCAGCATTCTGGTCCTCCCCAGCTCTATGGCCTGTTCCTGACGGCAGCAGCCCAGCCCCTCAAAGCCAAGACTGATCTCCCAGCCTGGTCCGCGGCCATGGACGCCGGCCTGGAGGCCATGCAGAAGTGAGCCAGAGCCCTGGGCCTTAGACTGGGGTGGGTGGGGGCCGCCACGGGGAGCCTCATCTCTGCTTTCCCTGCCAGGTACGGAAAGGCCGCGCCTGGGGACAGGACCATGGTGGGTATGGGCCCGCCTTTGCTGGTGTGCGTGTAGACGCCCCTCCACCTCCGGCGGCAGAGCCTATGCTCACACCCTGCCTTCTTGTGCAGCTGGACTCTCTGTGGGCCGCGGGTCAGGAGCTCCGTGCCTGGAAGAGTCCAGGGGCTGATCTGTTCCAGACCCTGACCAAAGCAGTCAAGGTGAGCGAGCGCGCCCAGCCCGGAGACTCCTCTCCACCCCCTGAGCAGGTCACCCCCATCCTGCACCTGAGCTGCACGCCTGTCTCAGGCCCGTGTGAGCTGCAAGAGGTGTCACATGTCACCCTGCTCCCCTCCCTGGTGACAGCACACCGGGTGCTGGCAGAGCTGGGGCCGGAGGTTCCAGGCTCCACGGCGGGGAGGGTATCTGGTGGCTCGTGCCCAACCCTGTCCCACACCCCCACCTCCTCAGAGTGCAGAAGCTGCCGCTGAGGCCACCAAGAACATGGAAGCTGGTGCTGGGAGAGCCAGTTACATCAGCTCCGCTAGGCTGAATCAGCCTGACCCTGGGGCCGTGGCGGCCGCAGCCATTCTCCGTGCCATCCTGGATGCCTTGCAGAGCCAGGGTGTGTGAAAGCCTCCCGACCTCTGGGCCCTGCGGTGCCCTGCAGAGGTGGCCATTGTTACCTCCCCTGGCCGTGCTTGCGTAGGGCTGGTCCTCTGCAGCCTCCGAGCCATTCCCAGCCCTGGGTGGGCCAGGCGCCTCTGAAGCTTGGCCCCATGCCTCTCCAGGGAGGGGAGTCCTGGCATCACCCGGCCCTGCCCCCAGCCATCTCTGGGCTTCAGAGAGAAGGTGTTTTTCCTGGGCAGTGGCACAGCCCTCAATGCTTGTTGCCTTAAGACTCCCTGGGAAAGGCCTTTGGACCCGGGCCTGAGCCAGTGTGGAAAAAGCAAGCTAATAAATGATGTCAAAGCAAGAGCTGTGCTTTCTGACACCCTCCCTAGGCGCAGGAACAAGCGGGGCGCCTGACACCTGGGGACAGCACCCCGTCCCGCTACCCCAAGGCAGGGTCTATGCAGCTGGGCTGGCTCCACAGGGGACCAGCCACCCACCCACCCGGGCGTCCTGCCCGTACACAGCCACGCCTGCGGGCGCACTGCTCCAGTGGGAATCAAGCAGGATGCCCGAAAGTGCCACGTCCTCCTGCCCAGCGGCAGGGCAGAAACGCACTGCAGCCGCACCCGGGCGTCTCTCAGACCCTCACCCACCGCAGCCATCCAGCTGCGTGTGTACTGCGTGCAGAGAGGGCAGCGAGTAGCTGGTGCTCTCGGCTCAGGGCTCTCGGCTCGAGGCCCGTTCAGGGACTCACGTAGACACCACTCGGACCTGGTTCTGCCTGAAACCAGCAGCAGACTCAGGCCTGTCATTCAGCCTCTTGAAACCTTCATTCTGTGACGTCAGAACAGCACCCTGCCCGTGGGGTGTGGGGAAGCGTCCCAGCGAGCGCAGGCACTGTCTGGGGGCTCGCTCTCATCACTGTCACCCGTGTTGCGGCGGCCTGCTCCCGCCCGCTCGTCTGCTCCCCCACCACGTGGCATGAAGGGGCCTCTGCTCACGGCCCAAGCTTTTGCGGGCTCCTTCCACCCCTGGGCATCGCCCCGCACACCAGCCACACCTCTGTCCTCAGCAACGGGCACGAGTGCCGTGGGGAAGGAAGCTGGCATCAGACACTGACCTTGGCTTCCCATGTGACCACTTCCCTGTTGGGCGGCCTCAGGCAAGCCGCTCACCCTCCCTGAGCCTTGTTCCCCAGATGACTCCCTGGGACCCCTCCCTGTAAGATGGCCACAGGCTCAGAAGCGGCCCCTCCAAGGACAGGGCACACGAGGTCACCCCAGGCTCTGCAGGGCCTCTGGTTCGCCCCGCTCCCCGCGGGGGCTCAGGCTGTCCATGGCTTTTACTGACTGCCTCAAAGCTCAGTGAACCCTGGCTGCCGAACAGAAAAGGCTCTGACCCTTAAGAACATTTAATGAAAGTCAAGCCTCACAAGCAAGTGAAATGCCCTTCCTCATGGAAAGGGGGGGCCGGCACAGGGACCCCTGTGCCTGCTGTCGTCCTGAGGCCCCGTACCCTCCACGCACGTGAAGCTTCCAGCGGGGCCCTCCTGCCACCAGCCGCCCGTGGGCTTGGGCTAGACATCAGCTACAAGACCTGGACTCCCGGCGCCCAGCTCGTAGCTCGGCCTTTGGCGCAGCTGTGTGGAGCCGGAACTGCGGGGCTCGGGCGGGGAGGTCAGGGGAAGCACCGTGCCAGCCCTTGGCAGAGAAGCAAGACTCCCCACCTGCCGTTTCTCCCCGGGGACGTGTTGGCGGGCCAGGACACAGCTGACCGGGTTGGGCCAGGCAGGCGCGGGGCCGGACCAGCACCGAGAGGCCCAGCAGGGAGCATCTCGGAGTGGTGGTGGCTCCCTGGGCCTTTGGCACCGTGCATGGTGAGCTGGCGAGGCCCTGCCAGGCTAGCAAGGTGACGCCACCCAGGACAGGCGGCCTTGCCTCTGCCCCGAAGTCAGGGAGGGTGCGGCCACACGGCCCAGCAGGACAGCTGGGATGGGGTCCGTACTGGGGACAGCAGCTTCCCAGAGCCAGCCTGTGAGTCCAGGGTCAGGCCTGGTCCAGCTCAGCCCTCGGGGCAGCGCACGAGGCCACTGGTGACCAGCACGCAGCCGCCCCATGCTAGCACGTGGGCTGAGCAGCAGCTCCCTGGCCACCCCCTCCCGCCTCTCCTGCTGCGTCCCCTGGGCTGCCTGGGTGGTAGCAGGTGAGGCCCCGCCCACGCGGCGGGAGGCCCGCTGAGAGGCACACCTGCCAGGCTAGGTCCCCTCCCTGGCGCGTCACGCTGTGGCACCTGCACGGGCACACACACCAGGTGGTGGGGGGATCAGCTTGGCTTCTTCAGACAGAGGACAGGCGTGCACAGCCAGGCGGGCTGGTCCCGCGTAAGTGGAGAACAGGAGGAGCCCAGACCGCGAAGGGGCTGCAGCGACAGGCAGGCGACAGCAGCTGGCCGGGGGGCCAAGAAGGAAGCGGCAAGGGGAGGTTCGGGCCCAGACCAGACGGGAGCCCCAAGTAGAGCAGAGCTTCGGAGGGTCCGGCTGTTCCTGGAGTCCTTTCCTGCTTCACTCCCCATCGTGCAGCAGGGGCTGGAAAGACAAGTGGCGCAACAGGGGTCGATGGCCCCAGACCAGCAGAAGTGACAGCAGGCCTGGGCTGTTCGGGCTGACCCCAACCCGCAGGGTGGTTCCCGCCGCAGCCATCGTTTAGGGGAGCCCCGAGGCCCCGCAGCCTGCTACATACTCTGTCTCACCACAGGCCTCAGGTGCCCAAGTGGCCAAGAGCAGGCAAGACCCACCCCAAGCCCTCGGCCAGTCGCCAGGCAGTCACTGGCAAGCCCCGACCCCACCAGCCCAGCCCTTGCCGGGCAGTGCAGACTCCTGGGCACCCCTCCTCGTGCGCAGGCCCCTCTTTGGGGAAGACAGGGCCACATCTCACTGAATAAAGGAGCAGGCGCAGGGGAGGGGAGTAACGTGCCCCCCTGCACAGTCCTCCCCCGGCAGACAGGCTCCCCGAGAGCCCTGGCATGCGCTCCGCACTGGCCGGGCCAGCTGCACGTGCTGGGAGGAGCCCGGCGCCCACAGGCCCCGCGCCCACCCTCAGACAGCCTGGCTTCCCTGCCAGGCCTGCTCTCGCCCCTCCTCTACACCCTCCCACGCCCACCCAGAGCTGGAGACCAGGATCCCACCTGTCTGTCGGTGAGCACCCCTGGCTCTGGGCGCTTCCAGGACGAAGCCAGAAGGATGTAGAGCACCAGCAGCCCGAAGATCACCACCAGCATCCCCGTGCTGTTGGCGAAAACGGCCTCACTGGGCAGGCGGGAGTACGGCATGGTGGCATTTTTCCTGACAAGACAGGACAGGCCTTGAGAGATGCCCCACCTGCTCCTGCCCCGTGGGAGGGCCGAGCTCACCGAGAGGGTCCTTTCCAGGCCCGCCTGTGACGTGGAAAGTTAACATGTTTCTGAGCCCTGCCGCTGCAACCAAAGCCCACAGGGCGCTTGCTTTTTTTTCTTTTTTCTTTTTTTTGAGACCAGGTCTCACTATGTGGCCCAGGGAACCACAGACTCTCGTTGCCCGGGGTACCCTGGACTCAAGCAATCCCCAGCCTCAGCCTCCCAGTAGCTGGGATTACAGGTGCATACCACCACGCCCAGCTATTTTTTGAGACTAGGTCTTGCTATGTTGCCCCGGGCAGGTCTTGAGCCCGCGGACTCAAGTGATTCCTAGTCTCAGCCTCCTGTCCTAGGCTGGAATTAAAGCCATGTGCCACCACGGCCGGTGACAGGGTGCTTTCTACAGAGGAGGAAAGTGGCGCTCAGAGGTGAAACGAACATGGCTGGGGTTACAGGGTGAGGAGATGGCAAAGTCAAGACAGACACCCTGGCAGCCTAGAGACAGCCGGGGCCCTGCTGCTGACAGGCCGGGCGTGCCGCTGTGGGGCACAGGGGGTGGCACCCACACTGCTTGGGACGGCCTCACACACCAGGAGGTGCTCATCAGCTGATGCCAGGCGACTGCCTGCTGACAGCTCGCCAGCCACAGCCTGTGCAGACACATTCTACCTCCTCCCGTGGCAGAAGCGAGCCCACCTCCCAAGTCCCCCCTCCTATAGATGGGGCCGAGGTCACAGGGCGCATCTTGGGAAGACCCTTCCCTCCACCTGAGTGTTGGGGTCCCAGCCCACTCACAGGCTGAAGATAAGCTTCTCATTAATGCCGGAAATGACCGACGCGATGGACAGAGAGAGGATGGACACTCCAAAGAACACGTGCATGGGCTTCAGGAGGCTGCGCAGCCACGTGGACGCCCAGGGCAGCAAGAAGACGGTGAAGCCCAGGAGCCACTGCGGACACAGGAGGGAGGCCCTGGGGTGCTGTGACCGCTCAGCTCCCCCAGTGTTGGCGAAGCTGCCCCAGGACCGCCCCCCCACGCCTCCTCACCGTGAGCAACTCTCACAAGCAGGCCCATGAAGGGCCATGGAAGGCTCGAGCCTCTCTCCCCTACGCCAGCCCTCCCGGATTGCCTGCCTCGTGCCCTTCCAGCCAGCCTCATCCACACGCCTCCCTCATACAGGGTTGACGTCAGAATAGGGCCAACAAGCTCGGGTGGTGTCTGGCTGAAAGGTGGGGACAGGCAGGGTGACGGGTGGGAGGGGGCGGCCCAGCCTCGCCCTTCAACTGCCAGTGTGACAGAACACTCCCCGCCAGGCCGTCCCCAGGAAGGGTGCAGAGATGGGACGTTTGGTGCTGAAGCCCCACACCCCAAGGAGGCCTCCCCGGCAGGGGACCCACTGGGTGGAGAGACCCACCTGGCAGGCGAAGAGGAAGACTGCGGTGATGCCCAGCCAGCTGTGCAAGGAGTAGAGGTTGGCGATGTTTCCGTGCTGGTGAAACTGGAAGACGGCGAACAGCCCCAGCACGGTCAGGGTGAAGGCCGCCAGGTGCAGGGCCGCGTGGAGGAGTTTCCAGGGCAGCTTGGGCCCCACCCATGACTGGGGCAGACGGTACACCAGCGAGGCTGCAGGGAGACAGTAGTCCGGAGCTTGGCCTCATCCCCGCGGGCTCACCCACACCCGAGGCTACTGTCCTACACAGCCGTCCCGAGAAGGATGGGGATGCTGAGGCATCGGCATCACGTCCACTGTCACCTTCCATCCCCACGTCTCTGGGATATCAGCCAGCCACAGAGGGTTGGGAAGAGTGATAAAAAGGGAGGGGCAGCTATCGTGCCCCCGTCCTCTCCTTTCCTCACAGCAATGAGGATTAGAAGTGCAGCTGGGGTGCATTTGTGCAGGCTAAGGAGCCATGTCACGTTTATTTATTATTTTTCTGAGACTAGGTCTTGCAATTTTTGCCCATGGAACCGCAGGCTCCCATTGCCTGGGGTACCACAGACTCAAGCAATCCCCAGCCTCAGATTCCCAGGTAGCTGGGATTACATGTGTGCGCCACCACGCCCAGCTATTTTTTGAGACTAGGTCTCACTGTGTTGCCCCGGGCGGAATTTGAACAGCAATCCCCGGTCCCCGCCGTGGCTTCCTAGGCTGCTGCTTACAGGCATGCGCCACCATGCCTGACCCATTGATACCTATTTTTGTTAACTGGAGGAAATCTGAAGAGGAGCTTCACTTTTTTTTTTGAGACGAGGTCTCGCTATTTGCCCATGGAACCGCAGACTCACATTGCCCGGGGTACCATGGACTCAAGCAGTCCCCAGCCTCAGCTTCCCAGGTAGCTGGGATTACAGGCACGCACAACCACGCCCAGCTATTTTTTGAGACTAGGTCCCACTGTGTTGCCCCAAGCGGGACTCGAACTGCGATCCCTAGCCCCAGCTGCTTCATAGGCTGAAGCTTACAGGCACGAGCCACTGTGCGCAGCTTCTTTTTTTTTTTGAGACTGGGTCTCGCTACTTTTGTCCATGGAACCATAGACTCACATTGCCTGGGGTACCACACTCAAGTGATCCCCAGCCTCAGCTTCCCAGGTCGCTGGGATTACAGGCACGTGCCACCACGCCCAGCTATTTTTTTGGAACTAGGTCTCACTGTGTTGCCCTGGGCAGGACTTAAACCACGATCCCCAGACCCTGCCACAACTCCATAAGCTGTTGCTTACAGGCACGCGCCACCATGCCCAGCTCCAGGTCATGTTTAGTCTCCCCACACGTGAGCGCTCCCAACCAGGCTATTAAGAACACAGGCTGGAAGGGCAGACAATCTAGGTCCAAATCCTGGCGCTGCCTTGTAGCTACTTGGCATCTTCTAGATTGTCTCCTCATCTGAAAACTGGGGCTAACAGTGGCGCCCACGGCACCAGCTGCTCATCAGCACACATCGGGGTGGTGGGGCCAGGGAAGCTGCACTACATTGCCATCAAGATTGCTGTTCCCCAACCAGGAAACCCCAACTGGCAGGCCCATACCAGCTCTGGGCGGGGGATGGGGAAGGCTGGGGGAGGCTGAGAGGTCCTCCATTTAAGGATCTGACAATGCACTGGTGGCTTGACTCTCCTGCCCCCTGGGGCAGTGGCTGGCAAACTATATGTGGGGGGGCAAGCATTCATTTTACTCCACAGCCACGCATATGCATATGCATATGCGGCCTATGGCCCCTCTCACTGTTAGCTGAAGGTGTGGAGGGGTTGCAACATACACCTCAGGGCTGCCCCCATTGTCACTACTTCCTCCAAATGACACCTGGGCCCAGAACCAAGCACCCCTGTCCCACCCGCACCCATAGCTTGAAAACCCAGAGGACAAAGGCCAGCGCTGGAGGGGGAGGGCGCCACAGCATGCAGGCCCGGCCATGGCAGACTCGTACTCACCAGCTCCGTACAGCACCACCATGCCAGCCACCATGAGCACCGGATGCCAGTTGAACATGAACACACTGCCGTCCCAGGCAAAGCCACCACGCCAGTAGCGCATCCAGTAGGCGGTGAAGAGGACACACAGGGAGCCCAGGGAGCCCAGAGCCAGGCAGGACAGGTAAAACCATCCTGCAGCCATCCTGACACACACTCCTGCAAGAGGCAGACGTCACATGTGCTGACCGACTTGGCGCGCCCTGCACTCCTGCTACAGGAGGTCGCACTGACCTTGGTTTCAAGGGCCTGAGGAATGGATGCTCTTTCTTCGGTTCCCAGCTGCAACTGGGGCCACTGCCCCAAGAGGCCTCAGGGGCTGGGGGAGTCTGATCTCCGGTATGGACCGAGAGTAAGGCCCCGCCCCAGCACCTGGGAGCTCACACTGCCGTCAGCTGGGGGGCTCCAGGCTGGGCCCAGAGAGGGGCCTCCGCTGTCAGATGCCCAGGCTCTTCTTTGCCCACAGCCCTGGGATTAGTCAGGACTGGAAGGTGAAGACTAATCCCAGGGCTTTCCCTCCCTCAAAAAGGGACAATCAAAATCTAGCTCCCAGACTCTCAGTTGTAACAAAAAGAAACAAAATCACAATCCTTAGGGCAGCCGAGAGGGCATCTTCTGGCTCCCACTTCTCCCAAGACAGGGAATTCTGTGGGGCCGACCCTGGTGCTGGGAGGTGAGATCAGGCTGTCATCCCACACCTTGCGTTGTGCAAGAGCTACCAGCTACCCCAGCGCTGAGACTTCTGCTTTCTCTTCCTCTGGGGAAAGTCCAAAGGAGAAAAGAGGAAGCAAACACTCACGGTCTAGAAAGCAAGAGTTTATTTTGAGAATTCCAAACGTACCTGACTAACTCAGAGACCAACTCTGGTTTCAGGCAGCGCAAACTAACAGTTCTTGGTGCCGGGCAAGTGGGCAGGAGGGATGGCAAGCAAGTGCTTAAAGCCACAGGATTGCCTGGTTTTCAGCTAATGGGCAGGTACCCAGCGGGCAAGGCAGTCCCTGCCCTGTCCCATGTGTTTATAGCAAGGAAGTGCCCGTGTCTTCCTGCCGTCAGGCTCCCTCGATGGGAACCAGCTAACAGCCAACAACTCCCAAGAAGACAGAACACTTGAGTCCTCACCTTTAGATCTTGTGGCAGGTTGACAGAGAGCTCGCCTGGGCTCAAATCCGTACAAAAGGAGGCACCTGGAGTCAGTCACTTAAGAGAGCAGGCCTCAGACTTCTCATCTGCAAGAAAACCCTGGCAATTAGAATACAGCCCGGAGCACACACCACTCTAGAACCTGACATACCTGATGCCATTCAGTCAACAACCCTGAGAGGGAAAAAAAACCAACCACCCTGGGAGACATAACCATCCCCACTTTGCAGATGAGGAGACTAAGGCTCAGGAAGGTGAAGTCCTGAAGCATTAATACCTGGAAGCAGGGGAGTTCCCTGGTTTGCTTGGCTGATTTCCCTTTGACCACAGGTTATTAGAAGGTCAAATGAGAAAATAGATGGAAGCACGTAAGAGCCCAGTATTAGACACTTCATACCGCAGTGACAGCATTCCATCTGCTAATGAACACCTGAAGCTTACCCCCTGCCCCCTCCAAGCCTCTCAGCAGCCTGGTTCCCCCCATGTCAGCAATCTCCTGGCCAGGTAGCCACCTAACCAAAAACAGACCCTGAGTCCTCACAAGGGTATCCAAATTGGCAGTGATCGCTGAGAACGTACTGAAAACTGGGGACAAAGCAAGGTCCCATGAGACTGGGAGAGACAATCAGACCACCCACCAGCTTCCTACCAGCTTCACGAATGAATCACGGAACTCAGATCTGGAGTTGTCTCCCTCAGTTCCTGCAACCGGGCAGGGGAAATTTCAGTTCACCCGATGTTTAGTCACCAGCCCCGCATCCCACCAAGTGTTGTGTCAGCTCTACCCATTAGCTATCCACTTTCAGAATGCAGAATCCACCCCTAGAAGAGGTCCTGCTTTACTGCTCTTGCATGGAGTTCAACTAGACAGTGGGGACACGTTTCTGACAAAGGGTGAATGTCACTCCTTACGTCCGACATGGCCCTCCTCTGGCCAGCACAGAGCACGAGCAGAGAAAAGGGAAGAAAACTGTGCGAATCACAATCCAAATGCTAACAGCTTCTCATATACCCCAAGAGCGCAGGGTGTGCTATGCTCTCCAGATGTGCTTAGAGTTCGGTCTCCTCTAAGTCACAAGTCAGTGAAGCCTTCTGCCGCAGGCCAGAATGCTAACTGTTTCAGGCTCTGTAGCCCACACAGGTTTTGTCAACAACTGTCGCTAACTCTGTGGATGTGACATCAGTGCAACTATAGGAAATACCTTCACTAACGAGCATTCCTAAAAATCTTTATTTATAGGCATTGAAATTTCAGTTCCGCATCACTTTCACGCGAAAGCAAAATATTATGCTTCTCATTTTTTCAATCATTTAAGGCTGTCAAAATCATGCAGGCAGGCCAGATTTGGCCCGTGGCGCATCAGTTGTGGATGGGTATCTAATACTCTCCTCAGTTCTAGGCAGGAAAGAGTTACGAAGTCTGCAGATGAGGCCTTGGGGTAGGAAATGGGTATTTCCCATTAAGCTTAGTCTTAGGTATTAAGCGCTATTCCAAAATCTTACAATGTTGCTTTTACAATTTAGAACTACTAATTAAGTGAAGGAGCAGAAAGCCAGTGCAGTGCTCTCCCTTCCCAGATGAACGAGGGGGCTTTAGGACTCCTGAGAACTAGACTTAGGGTTCAAGTTCTAAACTCTTGTCTTACAGACCAAAACCCCAAAAAGCTCCAAGGAAAGTGATTTGACCAAGGTGACAGAGCCGGTATGGGAATCCAGGAATCTAGGCTCACACCCCCCTCATTTCCAGCAACTGTCACTTCCCGGGGTAGCTTCTAAGTCAAAATTCAAGGCGGAGGGGCCCAAAGTTGCAGCCAGGAAGTAATTAGCATCAGCGAGATTGGAAGAAGCAGGGACTAATCCCCGACTCCTCTGCTGGAACCTTGGGTAAAAATTA